>JAKSZT010026446.1:1179516-1224061 GCA_026826555.1 Tolypeutes matacus
TCTCTGGCTCATGGGATTACAGGTGATTTTAATTTTCTTCTTTGTGCTTTACTGTGTTTTCCAAAAAATTTTAAATGAACATGTATTATGTTGGTAAATTAGAAAAAAATATTTTAAGAAGTTAGGGAGCATAAAGTTGATTCTGTCTTAAAACATTATCTAGGTAATCTAAGTACCTCTTAAAATATATGTATATATATATATATATAAACAACATTTTTGTAAGCAAATACACATATATGCATATATATTTATATATCATTTTGCAAATGTTTGTATGTATTGTGAAAATTTTGATTTTTACCCATAATAAAAACAAAACAAACAAAAAAAAAAACATTATCTATTGTGAGGAAATACTCGTAACATAATTGGAACAATGAGTAAACTATATTTATTATGGCCCGTGTTTTGAATTAAAAATATGTATTTCTGTAGCTATGAATTAAAAAGCAAATGTAAGAGTAGTATATAAAATTGTTGCCTATTTATATTTGTTTAATATATTTCTGTTTCCAAATTTTCCATAATTAAACATGGTGAGTAGTAGAAGATATTGGTGAAGAACAAGGTCCCAGAAGCCATAATGCTCAAGTTTGAATCATGTCCCTGCCCTTGGGTGAATTATTTAGCTTTCCTAAATTGGTTTCCCCATTGTAAAGTTAGAGTAATGACAATAACTACTTAATAGGTTTGTGGTGAAGATTGTCTCTTAGTATATATAAAGCTCTTAGAATAGTGCCTGACACTTTGTAAGCAACTATATGTGTTAGCTATAAAATTAATATAACTACTATTGCCTTTTTTTTTTTAAGAAGGCATCAGGGATTGAACCTGGGACCTTGTACATGGGAAGCAGGAGCTCAACCAACTGAGCTACACCTGCTCCCCTACTATTAATTTTTATAATCAGAAAATACCCTTTTTTTAAAAAAGCTAATTCAGAGGTAGTCTTTAAACATCAATTTCAGGGGCTGGTTGAATAGAAGCTGAGTGGCAGTGGGTTGAAGAGAAGATGAGAAAGTGATCACAGCAAATCTAGACTATGTGATAGTAGTTTACCTGGGAGCACTTTTTTCTTGAATGAATTTTTCTTTTGTTCGCATCCCCGTGGGTTTATTTTATTTGGCATAATTTTGGGTTTGTAATGTATGTTTTGATTTAGTTGTTAAAGCTGAATAGAAGGGGTGGGCAAAACAATCCAATGGGGTTGGATGAAACCCTGTAAATCAGTCACTGATCTGGCATGGTATAGCACTTAATGTCTTATCTGTGCTTTGTTAGCTTTCTCAGAGGGAAACTGGCTTTGCAAAGATAGCAATCAGCAATATGATAGTGAAAGATTATGATAAATTCAATATCACTTTTAATGTTCCTAATTATCTTTACATTTTTTTCTTAGTATATGAAAATCTAATACCATAGCACTCTGCTCTTATTCATATGTCACAGAACAAAGTTTTTGGCAAAGATGTAACCTTACCAATGCAGCCCCCAGTCTGTCCTAATTTTTTTTACAGTATGTGCTCATTATTCTTTTTCATTTCCATCCAACAGAAGGAGCTTAAAAAATGGGATGAGTTTGAAGATATGTTGGAGGAGAGGAGGCACGTTAGTGACTTGAAATTTGCAATGAAATGCTACACACCTCTTGTATATAAGGGAATTACTCCCTGCAAGCCAAGTGATATTAAATGTAGTGTTCTCAATTCTGAAGAAATTCATTATATCATTAAACAGGTGAGTGATTTCCTCTTCAACCACAGCCAGATTCATTCATTGTCTTCTTGATTCTATGAGTTTCTTTTACTGTCTTTCATGTATCTTTTTAAATTTAGCTATATTCACATTCATCAAATAGTTATTGTATCCATCATATGTGTTAGCCTTGTTACTAGGCACTGAGGATGTAACTGTTCAAAAAGTTCAACATAGTTCCGACCTCTTAAGTTGAGAGTCTAGTAGGGAATGATGACAGTTGTACAATTACAGTAAAATATGATATAAGACATTGTTAGTGGTAGTCCAGCATCTCCTGCTAATTAGGGACATTAACTAGTTATAGAGGCAACTAATTTGGGGTAGGGAGTCAGGGAAATGTTGTTTTTTTAAAATGAGGCCTGAAAGATAACTAGGGGTTTTCTACATGAATTAGGTAAAGAAGAGTGTTTCTCGGAGAGGAAATCTTACTCCCATGGTTTTCAAACTTTGCTACATGTTAGAATCACTTGTGGAGCTTTTATATATCCCTGTACCTAGGTCTCACCCCCATGCTGGTTAAATCAGAGTATCAGCAAGTAGGGGCCAGCTATCAGCATTTTTTTTTTAGTGAAATTGTGAGCTGATAAAACAATCATTTTATAACATTTGTTACAAATTATGAAAGAATATCATCA
This sequence comes from Tolypeutes matacus, assembly GCA_026826555.1. Taxonomy (NCBI): domain Eukaryota; kingdom Metazoa; phylum Chordata; class Mammalia; order Cingulata; family Chlamyphoridae; genus Tolypeutes; species Tolypeutes matacus. Next base: position 1,181,913 of record JAKSZT010026446.1, read on the forward strand.
AAATATTATTGCTGGGGGGCGGATGTGGCTCAAATGGTTGGACGTCCGTCTGCCATATGGAGGGACCTGGGTTCGATCTTCGGGACCTCCCAGTAAAATAAAAAATATATATATATAGAAGGCGCATGGGCTGCCAGGCTCTGTGTGCCAGTGAGCCGCCAGGCCCTGGGAGCCATGCAGCAGGATGATGATGTAACAGGAGAGAGACAAGACGAGATGCTCCCAAAGCTCTGAAAACCAGGAACTGAGGTGGCACAGGTGGCAGAACACCTCTCCTACATCGGAGGTCTCCAGGATCGAATCCTGGTGAAGACTGGAGGAGGAGGATGAGAAGAGGTGGCAGGAGACAGACACACACAGAGAATTGCCCAGCAAATGGACACAAAACAGCAAATGGGGAGGGGGGGATTAAAATGGATAAAATAAATAAATAAATCTAAAAAAAAAAAATATTATTGCTAACTATGGTCCATAGCTAATACTTGGTATATTTTTCCATACACCTTCCTATTATTAACACCATGTATTAGTATTGTAGTTCATGAGAGAACACTGTGATATTTGACTCTTAACCACAGTCCATCATCCACCACATGGTTCACTCCCATACCTTGTACACTCAGTAGCCATTAGGACTTTTTAAAGAAAACCAGGTGATTCCAAAGTGTAGCAAAGTTTGGGAATCAGTGGTTTATTTTTGAGTTCTGGAGCTAAGGAAAATATGCACATTCATGGAACTGAAAGCAGTTCAAAATGACTAGCCCAAAGAGAGCAAAGAAGGGGTAGTGCTAAGAAATGAGACTAGAAAAGTAAGCAGGGGCCAAGTCATGAAGGGCTTTATAAACCACATAAAGAATTAGATTTTTTTTAACAAATCAATTTTATTGATACATATTAATAAAGCATAAATCCATCTAAGGTGTATAATCAGTGGCATTCGGTACAATCACATAGCTGTGCATTCATCACTTCAATCATTTCTAGAGCATTTTCATTATTCCAGTAAAAATAATAAACAAAAACCAAACCAGCAAACAAAACTCATTACCTCTCAATCTCTCTATTCCTCCCCTGCTGTTCATAGCTGCTATTCTGATTCCCGTTCTAATTTATTTGTAAGGAATTGGATTTTATCCTAAGTACAAGCAAAGCCATTGAAAGTGTGAAGTGTGTCATGATCACAATGTGTTAGGAAAACCATTCTGCTAAAAATGGATACAGGACATCTGTTTCTGATTCTTTTGAACTAATACCTTTGTAGCATCATAGTTGCCTGGACTGGGGAGTGGTTGTAGAACAGAGAAATGGACAGATTTAAGAGATTTGAGAGATGGAGTCAACCTTATTTTGTGATCAGTTGGGTATAAGAAGTGAAGGAAAGAATCAAGGATGCTAGAGCCATTCCCTGAGATGAGGGACTTAGAAGAGGGAACAAGTTTGAGAAGGAAGCTAAGTTCTCTTTTGGACAAGTATACTTCAAGTGCCTGAAAGACATTAAAATGGAAGGTATTCACTGGGAACAATTAGAATTTCTGATGCCAGGCTCTCCACGTCATATTGTCTGATTCCCTTAGTCTATAAACAGGGCCAGGGCTTTCCCATCTTGGGAAAGCAGCTTTGCTTTAACCTGATGTCGAACCTCCTCTTTTCTTCTCCTTTAGACTTTTCCATTATTTTCTGCCCACTCTTTACTTCCCCACCTCCTGTTCATCCAGTCCAGTCCATTTATATTCTGTATGAGTTCTGTTCTGACCATATTACTAAACCTTTTCTTGCTAAGATATGGTTTCACTTAACCTCTGGGTAAAATAAAGGAATACAGGAAAAAGTCAACAGTTTGTCACAGTCCCACCCTCTTAGGCCTATTGAATTGAGGTCTCAAAATTAGTCACTTCAAATGATAAGTGAAACTAGGCACTGAGGGTGTAACCGTGAGCAAGGTGGCAGCTGCACCACATTGTGAATGTAATGAATGCCACTGAAGTGTTCACTTAAAAACAGTTCGTTTTAGGTGATGATTTTACCTCAATAATTTAAGAAAGGGGTAAGATACTTCTTCACTGCATATATTGGTGAAATTGGGGCTCCAGTGTCCATCCTCTAATTTTCTCTGCCTTACCCTAAAGCAGGTCATTCTCTTTCGGGAAGAATAAATAGAATTTATCACTTATACACTTCACTCCTTTTCAAAGTGCTTGTTCAGGAGAAAGTTAAAAGAGCCAAATCAGGCTTCCTTGGGGACAGAAAGGGTAACATATTCATGTCCAGGCCCTTGACAGTCCTGCCACACAGTAAACAGTTTCTTTTCTTTGCAGAAAGATGTAGTAGGCCATGTGAGGAAAGTTTCATTGTGAGATCATTGACTTCACTAATTATCTTTTGATGGTTTGGGGATTTTGTCCAAGGGATCTATATATCTGAATTGGTTATTTCAAAATAACCCTGTATTTTTACCTTGTATATTACCTTATAATAGCATTGAGCAAGCAGATGAAGTGCTGCAACAGTCTACTAAGAGAGACTAATAAATGTATATTCTAAAATACTTGATCGTGGGCAACAACTAACAACTTATTTTAGAGAGTTTGAGTTTAAGCTTATTAACAGATCAAGTGCAAAGATGAGATGTTTTCTTAGTCTAAAGTGATGTTGTAGAAAACGTATTCTCTTTGAATTTCTAGTCTTTAAATTTGTCTAAATAGGACCATTTATTTATTTTTACTATGTTGGAAAATCAATTGTCATTTTAAATTAAGAAGAAAACACACCATCTTTGACTTGTAATATTGGCCCATTTAGAACCATTCATAGTGGTTTGAATACAAAAGTTATGGCTTCTTTTTTTTTTTCCCCTTTTTCTTTCATAAATTGACTCCTGCTTTTCCTTTTAGCTTTCCAAAGAATCCCTTCAACCAATTGATGTCTTTCGAGAAGAGGCTTGTGAAATCTTGGATGAAATGAGTCACAAACTGCGTCTGGGAGCTATCCGTTTTTTGGCCTTCACCCTGAGCAAAGTATTTAAACAAATTTTTTCGAAAGTGTATGTAAATGAAGAAGGTCTTCAGAAAGTGAGTATTGATTGTTCACAGACTTTCTCTTCTTCAACCCCTAATATTATTCAATTCAAGGAACTCTCACTTTGACTCTAGACAACCAGGGCTTGGCCATCAGACAGTCTGGGCAGAAGAGGATCTGCCTCTCTGAAGATTTTTTTTTTTTAAGTTCAGACCTACAGATGTCAGACTAAATTCATCAGTTAAGACTTTCTGACTAATTTAAGATCAGATGTACACAAAAGTTAGAAAAATAATGCAAAGAATTCCTGAATACGCTTCACCTGGATTCCCCTACCACATATTCTTTATCCTTTTCTCAATATCTTGTGTGTATTTCCTATAAACAAGGGCATTCTCTTTTGGTACAATTATCAAAATAAGGAAATTAGCACTGATATAATACTAGTAATTAAGACCTTATTCATATAATTATATCCTATATTATAAAAGAAAATTCTAGTAGATCATATATTGCATTCAGCTTTTATATCTCTTTACCCCTTTAATCCAGAACAATTTCTTAAACTTTGTGTTTATTGTTATTATTTTTTAAAAGAACAGGCCAGTTATTTTATAGTGTCCTTTGATTTGGGTTTGATTGAGGTTTTCTCAAAATTAGATTTAGGTTATGGACTTTTGGCAGGAATACCCTAGAAGTGATGTATTCTTTTCAGAGCATCACAGCAGGAGCACATGTTTGTCCCATTCCTCGTGATGGTCACTTCCATCTCGTGGTTAAGGTGGTGTCCACCAACTTTCTCCACAGTAAATTACTATTTTTCCATTTGTAATTAATAAGTACCTTGTGGAGGAGATACTTTTGAGACCATGTAAGTATCTACTTTCTCATCATACTCTCCTCTACTAGTTTTAATATCCACTGATGAGTTTTGCCTAAATCAGTTATTACTCTAATGGCTGCCAAGTGGTGATTTTTCCTCTTCTATGACTCCTATTATTTAATACTTCCTGTCTTTTTTTTTTTTTCCCAAATTCCTACTTGCCTGCTTTTTTCCCTCTTACCAGGAAGTTCTTACCTTCATTTTTCCTTTTCCTCATGCTTTTTAACATTTTCTTATTCTGTCATTTGCTTTCCTTTCAAGATATTTTTTGTTTTTGCCTCCCGTGACTATATTCTAGATTGCTGACTTACTCTGGATCTCCGTCAAAGAAAGTTTAGTACAACGCTTGGGGCCAGGGAATGTTGGCTAGCCATGTCTTGACTGCCTGCAAATTACCTTGCCTAAGGTGGTTATATTTCCATCTCAGAAAAACACATTGGGTAACAGCGAATACTTTAGAGGCTGATAGCAGGTCTAAAGACTATATCTGGAAACTCTCAAATGCTTGCCTTCCAACTATATGGCCCCTGTACTCCCTGGCAATGAGCCCAGCATATAAATAGAGAAGTATCATTCCTCTCACTTTGTTCTATAATTTATACATCATATTAAAAAAAAAGAAATCTTCCCAAGAGAAGCTTTGTTTTCTCCCACTGCAAAAAAACTAGTCTGGTGTAGCGTTTAACAGTTAACTTTTTAATCAGATTGACTTGAGTTCCATTCCCAGCTCCACCATTTATTCAGTGCATGACCATTTTTGCAAACCAGAAAGTTAAGGCTTAGACCTTGTTTATAAATATGTGATAGTAAATAATGCATGTAAAATGCTTAATATGCCGCCCAACTAATATACGTTATGATCATCATCATTATTCTGAGCCATAGAAGTTTACATTTTTAATATTCTTGCATTATGTGAAATTGTTTAACTAGAACTCTGAAATATATTTTACCTTGTCAGACTAAATTAAGTTTTGTGTGTGTGGCAGGGAAGGCGGAAAAAGATTAAAATACACACCCTCTTCCATTTTGGGATTTAAGATCAGACTTTAATACTGTGAAAACTGAAATTATTCAAAACTTTAAAATTTGTTTTAAAGCTACAACGAGCCATCCAGGAGCATCCAGTTGTTCTGCTGCCTAGTCATCGAAGTTACATTGACTTTCTGATGTTGTCTTTTCTTTTATTCAACTATGATTTACCAGTGCCAGTCATAGCAGCAGGAATGGGTAAGTATTTTTTGTCTCCTTTTTTTTTCAATTATAAAAATTAAGAGAAGCAAATGTGGCTCAAGCAGCTGGGCTCCCGCCTACCACATGGGAGGTTCCTGGTGCCTCCTAAAGAAGATAAGCAAGACAGCAAGCTGGCGAGGCAAGCTGACATAAGATAACGCCATGAGATGACGCAACCAAGAGACACAGTGAAGAAATACAATGAGAGATACAACAAACAGGGAGTGGAGGTGGCTCAAGTGATGAGATGCTTCCCTCCGACATGGAAAGCCTAAAAAAAAAGAAGACGAGCAGAAAATGAGCACAAACAACAAGGGAGGAGAGGAGAAATAAATAAACAAAAATAAAAAAATCTTAAAAAAAATTTTTTTAAGTTCACTGTAATGATTTTAACAATTCTGAGGTGTTTAAAGAAAATGATAAAAATAGCTTCTCCCTCTTCCCTCCAACCCCAGTATTTAATAATTTGGACTCTGTCCTTCCATACTATGCTTTGCTATGCTTAAACAGACATACAAGCATCAGCATATATGCACAGAGGGTTCTGTTTAGGTTTGCAAAATGTACACCGTACTACCTATATATATATTACCTGCCTCTTGCATTTTTATTTAGTAATATATCAATGGCTATCTCTCTAGGTCAGTAAATCTAGCATTTTTTAAATGGCTGTCTAATATTCAGCAGTGTGGATATATCATAATTTAGTAGTTTTGCTCTTATAAACAATTCTAAATATATATATATATACACACATACATACATACATACATACATATATATATATATATATTTCCCGCCCCCCCCATAGCATGAAGACTTTATTGGGTAACATCTGTGATCACTGAAAAACAAAGAATGCATATTTAAACTTTGGTCTCTGACATGGAAATAGTTGCATAGTTCACATCTGGTTTGGCTAATGCATGATTCTGACGTTTAATCCTTTCATTGTTTTAAACTTTCATTGTAATAACCTATATACAACTCATAATTTCCCATTTTAACCTCTACATTCACAGTATTGTGCTACCATTACCATCATCCATTACCCTTACTTTTTCCTCACCTCAAACAGAAACGCTGGAGCCATCAAAATAGTAACTCCCCTTTCTCCTAATCCCCCGGCCCCTAGTTACCTATAAACCTACTTTCCATCTCTATATGATTGGCTTCTTCTAGCTATTTCATATAAGCAGAATCATAAAATATTTGTCTTTTTGTGTCTGTCTTATTTCACTCAACATAATGTCTTTAAGTTTCATCGATATTGTTGCATGTTTCAGAACTTCATTCCTTTTTTATGGCTGAAAAATATTCCATTGTATCTGTGTACTCATTGTTTATTCATTCATCTATTGATGGTCATGTGGGTTGCTTCCACCTTTCATCTATTGTGAATAATGCTGCTATAAACTGTGGTGTACAGATATCTTTTCACGTCCCTGCTTTCAATTCTTTTGGGCATATACCAAGAAGTAGGATTGCCAGATCATTTGGTAATTCTGTGTTCAACTTTCTGAGGAACCGCCAAACTGATTTCCACAGTAGCTGTACACCTTTTTACAATGCAACTGACAATATATAAAGGTTCCAATTTCTCCACATCCTTGCCAACTCTTGTTATTTCCATTTTTTAAATAATAACCATCTAAGTAGATGTGAAGTGGTATTTCATAGTTTTGCTTTGCATTGGCCAGATGATCAATGATGTTGAGCATCTTTTCAAGTACTTATTGGCTATTTGTATCTCTTCTTTGGAGAAATGTGTGTTCAGGTCCTTTGCCTATTTTTTTTTTTTTTTTTTAGGTACCAGGGCTGGGGATTGAACCTGGGACCTTGTATGTGGTATGCTGGTGCTCAACCACTTGAGTTACACCAGTTCCCCCTTTGCCTATTTTTGAATTAGTTTATTTGTCTTTTTGTTGTTGAGCCGTGGGAGTTCTTTATATATGCTGGATATTAAACCCTTATCAAATATATGGTTAACAATTATTTTTCTCCCATTCTGTAGTTAGTCTTTTCACTTTCTTCCCCTTCGCCCCCAGATGGCTCCCTCATCTGTCTGCTTGATGTCTCTGCTCGATGGCTCCCTCATCTGTCTGCTCATTTGTCACTTTGTTGCATCAGCTCGTTGCATCTGCTTGTCTTCCTTAGGAGGCACTGGGAACTAAACCCAGGACCTCCCATGAGGGAGGAGGACACCCAACTGCTTGAGCCACATCTGCTCCCCTTCACTTTCTTGATTGCAATATATTTTTATATTGGTGCTTTTATTTCTGTAGGAGTGATTCCTAAAAGTAGGTTTGCTAAAGCAAATAAATTGTTTATTAACACTTTCTCTTTTTATTTTTAATTTTTTTTTAATTTTTAAAGAAGCTTTAAATTACATAAATGTTACATTAAAAACTGTGATTTAAGTATATACCTTTGTTAATAAATGCAGTGAACCAATAAGGTAAAAACTGCCAGGGAATTAAAGACTTTAAAAGCATTTTCATTTGTGTGGGCTGTTGGGGAAAATGGCGCTCACTGGGACATGGAGACTGATAATTGCAGGCAGGAAGTTTTATTGAGAAACTCTCCCAGCAGAGGGGGTCAGAAGAATAGACTTCAGCCCGCCCCCAGACGGGGGAATATGAATTTATACAGTACTTTTCTAGGTGGGGAAATGATGGTCAGTGGGAGGGGGTCAGGTTCGAGTGAGGTTCAGGGCCAATAGGAAGCTCTAGAGGTGAAAAATTTCCCTTGTAAAGCTAGAGGATAGTGAGTTGGGGAGATATGTGTCCTTGGAGTGCTGGAGGGGCTGGTGGGGCCTTGGTTTGGAGGGAGGAAGCTCTGTCTCACATTACTCCCATCTCCACGTGGTTTCTTTGTTCAACCTTTGGGGAAGTGCTGAGTTTTTAGGCACATAGGCTATGGGCAGGGAAGGGTTTGTCTTTCCTCAATGTATATCAGAGGGAACTGAGTTACAGCTTGTTAATTATTGCAAACCTAGTGAGGGGGAGCCTCTAACATGGACATATGAGGAAGTTATTTGAAAATTAAGGATAATAAAGAGAATGCCTGTTTTAAAACTGGTGGTAGAACTCTTCCTCTGATTCCAGCCTTTTCTGTTTAACCCGTTCCACTGAAAGTAGGTTGATATTTTTACCTGGTGGGAGAAATGGGAGAGCTGGTTGGGCCTGGATGAAAAGAGCATGAAGGACAAGTTGGCATAGCATGTTCAGAGCAGTGCCAGCTAAAGAGATTGGCATTGTGACGTTGTTAAGGTTATCCCATTACTCCGCTACTGCCCCTGCTCCCTAGCTGGTCTGGTTGTAAATGCACTGGGGCAGGGTTGGCACAAGGAGACCTCCCAGTGAACACCTGGCACGCAGAGTTCTTGCTTTTCCAAAACTGTACTCGATGTCACTCTTGTTGGAATTTAATCACAGAAAGTATAATTACTAATACCTACAGGAAAGATTTCTTTAGAAGTGTTTGAGTTTAGATCTTTATAGAAAGATTCAAGATCTGTAAATATCCATTCCTCCTTCATTTTTCAGATTTCCTGGGAATGAAAATGGTTGGTGAGCTGCTACGCATGTCAGGTGCCTTTTTCATGCGACGCACCTTTGGCGGCAATAAACTCTACTGGGCTGTGTTCTCTGAATATGTAAAAACTATGTTACGGGTAAATGCATATAATCATCAAGTACTTTCAAGCCACATTTTATGTTCACTGAAGTTTGCTATGAGATCTCATTTAAATTCTTAACTTCCAAGTGGGCTGCTGAGCTCTTTTCTTCCCCCCTCAAGGAATGTTCATAACTTTAGCAATATCTTGAATCTGTATGACTCTCTTGTTTATGTTTCACTGCAAGCAGTGTTTGTTCAGAGGGCTGGGAAGGGAGCTTGGGAAAAAGAATCAAAAGAAGCATTTATCATTTTGAGAGTAGGCAATGGGTTTTGTGTTTTGTTCTGTTTGTTTGTGTTTTCTCTTTAAAGAATGGTTATGCTCCTGTTGAATTTTTCCTCGAAGGGACAAGAAGCCGTACTGCCAAGACATTGACTCCTAAATTTGGTAGGTCACTCACAGATTAGAAGAGCACTGCAATTAGAGTATTCATTTGCAAGAGGAAGGGAAAAATAAATAAATAAAACTTAATCCATGACCTCATCCGGGGTGCTAAATAGAACTTGACACTTTTGCAAGATATTTTTTTCTTTATAACTGTTTTCTTTAATTTTAAGTATGTATGTTTATGGACTTGGTATATAATGTACACTTTCAGTATATTCCTGTTTATGTGCCCCTTGTTTTCTCTACTCTTCAATGTGTATAATAAAAATTTTCCCCTGTGTTTACAGGTCTTCTGAATATAGTGATGGAACCATTTTTTAAAAGAGAAGTTTTTGATACCTACCTTATTCCAATTAGCATCAGTTATGATAAGATAATAGAAGAAACTCTTTATGCGTATGAGCTTCTAGGGATTCCTAAGCCAAAAGAATCAACAACCGTACGTAAAGGATAAAAGCTTGATTTTATTTGCATTGAGAGAATATGCTAATTTACACATCTACTAATTTCTAACTTTACTCCTTCTCCCCACCTCCCCTTATTGTGCTACTATTAGGGATTATTGAAAGCCAGGAAGATTCTCTCTGACAAATTTGGAAGCGTCCATATATACTTTGGAGACCCAGTATCACTTCGATCTCTGGCAACTGGGAGGATGGAGCGGAGCCCATATAATTTGGTTCCAAGGTACAAGGCTCCGTTTAATGAATTTATGTACAAATAAGGATTAAAATCTAAAAGTTTGAATTGCGATTCTTGAGTTGGCCAGTTCATTGATTGAAATTAGTTTTACTTGAGATCATATAGCAAATTACTGAGGAAGCTATGTTATCCCATTTTCCCTAGTGGAAAGTTTCAACTAAAGAAAAATTTTATATTTGTGAAAAAATAATTAGCTGATGGATACATATATCAAATATGCGAAGTCAGACAATGATCATTCTTCTCAGGGAGCCAATACTGTACTAACCTAAAAGTGGGAAGACAAGTATTGGCATAGGAATTGTTGAGCACTATTGGTAGGCTGGCCAGAGTATGCACTAAGTATTATTTTTGATCCTAGAAAGGATTGAATAAGACTAATGAATAATAATGAATGGGAGTGAGTTCCTTTTCTCAAGAAGGTTACAGTTTTATGGGCAAATAAAGGTATTAGATTCTTTCAGGATACAGAACACAAATGTATACATATTTGGGTTTTCTTAATTTAGAGAAATACTGACCACCTGAGATTGTTGTCTAGGACAGGGCACCCTGACTGGCTGTACTGTTCACATGAAGTCAACTTGTTCTAGGGCTGCTTTTTATGTTGCCTCTTCTCCAGTCAGCTCTGTGTGGGTTCCTGGTATCAGGCGATGCAAAGTATAGTGACTGTGCATAAAGAAGCTCTTAGACGAGGATTGTGTAGCACTTGGCAGGTGCTCAGAAGCTTTTTAGAAGAGGGCAGTGTAACAGGCAAACTGTACAGCTTATCCAATGCAGCCATAAACAGTTATCATATAGTATGATAAGTGCATCCTACACTAGAGATACAGTCAAAGTACTATGGACTCGGAGAAGACAGTAATTAATTCTACTGGGGCAGGCCTGAGTTTTCACAGAAGTGATAATCTAACTTACAGAGCAACAGAAGTCTCTTTGCCTGGAACTGGGAATAATGGGACATAGGACCTTCTTCCCTTAAGTATTTTTTTAATCATCCCTCAAGCACATACACTAGAGAAGTACGGACCGATTACACTATAGGAGAGCAAAGGCTCTTGCATGTGACCTAAGAGAATTCAGTTTATAGAAAGTATAAGCCTTTGAAAGGAACTGTCTTCTCCCATTCCCCTCTCCAGTCCCATTTTTCCAGATAGCAGAACTGTAATTTGCTATTCTGTAATCTTTCTTTTAGATATATTCCTCAGAAACAATCAGAGGACATGCATGCCTTTGTCACTGAAGTTGCCTACAAAATGCAGCTTCTGCAAATTGAAAACATGGTTCTGAGCCCATGGACCCTAACAGTTGCTATTTTGCTTCAGAATCTGCCATCCATGGACTTTGATACTCTGGTTGAAAAGACTTTATGGCTGAAAGGTTTAACACAGACATTTGGAGGATTTCTCATGTGGCCTGGTATATACCTGTGACATGTGGTGAATGCTTGCTTTTTTTATTTATTAATTTGGAAATTTGTATCCTAGACAGGAAAAAATTCTACAGAGGGCTTTGAGCAAAGCATTGCTGAGAGAGAGAGAAAGAAAACCTAATCTGTGTTTATAACTATAGGATATTGAACATAGCATGTTGACTGAAAATAATTGTTTACAAATGTCATTTTCCCCTACTAGACTCTGACCATCTAGAAGACTAGAATGCTAGCTTCCTGACCCCTGGTAGAGTGGAGAATACAGACATAAATCCTTTGTATTGCACATATTCTTCCCTCCACACCCACTTTTTAATGTTTGCAACCCATTGTTGTAAGGATTAAAAGGCTTATAGAACTTTATACAATTCTTTGATAATAGCTACTTTGTAATAGCCTCTTTGGAGTTAAGAATACTGTGCTGGGAGTTTGGAATGTATATGGCAATAGTTAACTTAAATTATTTTCAATCTCTTTGATTTAAAATATAGAGACTACAGTTGGAAATGTAATACTTTCAAGACCAGATAATTATTTATATTCAAGTACTGTTCACTCATCAAACCTATATTGAGTATCTAGTTGGTGCTAGGTACTACCAGGGACATATGATGAATAAGATGCTATCCCTGTTCTTGAGATTCTCTGGTTTATAGGGATCAGAGATGGGTAAATAGTATATAAACTAGAAATCAGGGCCCAGTGAAATAACAGACAAAGCTGTAGACAAACTGTAGAGGGGTACTGCACATACTGTCTAGGAAAGGACCTATAGTTGGGGAAGAAATGAAGTGACTTTTGAACCAGATCTTGGCAGAAAAGCAGTTCTTCAGAGGGCCATGAGGGAGAGGAGCATTGCTACATAGGATTTGGGAAATGGGAGATGGCATGAAATAGCACTGGGCATTTGTTGACCTACATGCAGTTTAGCAATGTTAGAATATCAGTGATGGCCAAGGGAGTGCTAGAAGAGAAGGTGGATAGCAGCTAGATCACAGAGGCCCAGGCACCTTGGGAATCTGGGCTGAAATCTATAGGTTATCAGAAGCCATGAAGGATTTTAAGCAGGGAAGTATGGCAGATTGGCATTTAGAAGACAAACTGGTATCAGTTTTAAAGATGGGAGAGAATGCCTGTTTTAGAAGGCTGCCCAGCCTAGATGAGAAATGAAAAAGGCCTGAGCCAATGTGGTAGCACAACTAAGGGCATAGCTAAGACATGTTTAGGATGAATTACTAACAGAATTGACAGCCAGTTGAATGTTAGTCACCAATAGAGAAATAAAGATAAATCAGTCATCTGTTCTCAGTATTTTAACGGTCTAATTAGGAGGCAAAGGACATATTAATTATAAAACAAGATAGAAAGTGTTGAATGTCATAAGAGAGGAATAGGTGAAGTGTTCAACTCATAAGTGTTTAGCCCAGGAACAAGGAAAACATAGATACCTGACTTTCTAAACTGTTTTGTTTTTTCAAGATTGGGTAGATAAGTGGCCAGTCCATAGCTAAGAATATCTGTTCAGCTGTTACAGTAAGTCCAGTTACTATAAAGTAGGAGTTGTTTGGTATCTGTTACAGTGATTTAGTAGGGTGATTAAATATAATTCCTAATTTAGAATGTGTTATGATGTTCAATTCCTTTTTCTTTTCTTCTCAGATTACCCCATATTCCTAAGCATTCTCATATCTAGAGCTTTTTATGATAATTTCATATAAGGTATCATTAACGTGAGCGAGCTAAAACAAGGCAAATTAGGCAAGAATGAATGTGATCAAATACAGAGAGAAAACGTTCTCTCACTTGTCCCTTCCATTAAGCCATCACAGGGTTGGTTGTCCAGCTTGAATACCTTGCCTACTTATACACTTCTATCAGCTGTGTCCTTAGCTCAGGTTAACAGTGACACTATCTCCCTTGCAGAGAATATTTATTAAATATCACCAACCACTCTACTCATTAAGCTTCTGTAACTCTTTGGCTGTCTCCAGGCCAACACAGTGTCAGGTGATAAGTTACCTGGCACTTGTATGGATCTGCTTACCTAGTTATCTTTGATGTGGGGATAACCGAAAATCTCATCAGCAAACCTCTGTGCTCACTGAGGCCCAGTGCTAGGACAGTGCCTCTGTGGGTTGCCCTTTGATCCACCTGCAAAGCCATAGTCTTGCCATTTTGGTATTGGTCTAAGCAAGCTGTGCGCATGTGTGTGTTTTAAGTATGGTTTCAGTATACTGCACTAATCATGGGCCGCCTTGTCTTCCTATCGTTAAGTTCACATATATGTCATCTTCTGGTCATGTAACTCGCTATTAAAAAACTTTGGATACCCTTGGTTCCTGAGATAGAAGTGTGGGTTTTCAAAGTGGGAATCGTGTGCATTTCAGAATGGCTTACAAATTTGGGGTTAGATAAGAAAGTATGTTGCATGTCCTTAGAGAGAGAAAGGTTTGATTTATGAAATAGTACTTTTAAAATATCCTTCACGTATGCTATCTTTACTTCAATTGGCAGAGCCTAAAGCCGTATGGCTTTAGCATTAGAAAATGAGTATCTGTTAAGTTACTAGGGTTAATGCATACCAGGCCCAAGACACCCAGCAGTGACCCATCTCATTTCTTTGCTGTTTGCCTGAATGAATTGTCTTTGTATAGATAATGAGCTTGCTGATGAAGTTGTCCAGTCCAACATTCTTCTGCATTCCAACATCGCCAGCCTTGTCAGAGATCAGGTGATTGTGAAAATGGACAATGGAAAGTCAGCAGAGGTCAATGGATTGATTTCCCAGCACATCACTCTCCTCATGTGCTCGGCTTATAGGAACCAGTTGCTGAACATTTTTGTCCGTCCTTCCTTAGTAGCTGTAGCACTGAAGATGACACCTGGGTGCAGGAAAGGTAACTTTCAGGAATGCAATCTTCAATTTTGGAAGAGACCTGGCCATTCAGTTTGCTGTATATTTGAAGCCTTTTTAATGCCTACCCACATCCATGCAACTCACACACCACTGTGGAATGCAGCCTTTAGCACTCAGAAGATCTTAAATCCATTTCCATTAAATACATGGCCTACTGATTAGAATTTTGGAATTGAAAGGGACCTGAGAAATCATCTAATTTTAATCTCTCCTTTTATAAATAAGGAAAATTAGACCTAGATAGCTGCATAGTCACTTGAAGATGGCTCTGGGATTAGCACACAGTTCTCCATGTCCTGGTCTGATGCTCCTTTTCCACTGTGACAGTTCCCTCATCTGACAAAGGCAGATAGGCTAGGTAAACAATCAAAGGATATGAGTGTTTAGTGTTTACTCTATGCACAGTAGCATTCTAGTTGGAATGGGGAGTGTAAGAATGAGTAGTCGTTTTTTAAATCATAAGGAGCCTATAGTCAAGGCCAGTGGTTCTCTACCCAGGCTACACATTAGAATTACTGGAGGAGTGGGCCCCACCCCCCAAAGATTCTGATTTAATTGATTAGGAATATGGGCTAGACATTGGTGTTTTTCGTTGGTTGTGCCCTAAAGCTTCATAGGCAATTCTAAGGAAACTCTTTTAGCATGGAAGGAACCTTACAAGTCCTGTGGTCCACCCTCCTCGTGTTTCAGATGAGGAAACAGAACCAGAGAGGGTGGGTGATTTGGTTCAGGACATAGAAAATACAAATCTCTAGTCCTTGTACTTAAGGGATTCTCAAACTAGAAATCCTGATCACCTAAGGGGCCCATAAATGAGTTTCTAGGTTGTTGCAAACCCCCTGAAATTGGAGACAATGTTTTGTATCCATATGTGTGTGCATTTTTCTGATGAGAAAGTTCATAGCATATGTCAGAAAGATGAAGAATCCCTATGATGCTGCCTCCATAGTCAGACGGGCAAGGTAGACCTGCATGTCTGGATAACCAAGGCAGCATTTTCTATTATTGTGTACTGGCATATCTCGTGCTAAAGATACAGAAAAAGCACCAGGAAATATGGATAGTGAATAGTGAGGGAAATTAAGAAATCAGTTCCTTTCCTTCTCTAGAAGGGAACCAGTGGAGTAGTAGAGAATGAAGTACCTGGCTGCTAAGGACTGTTGCCTTGCTCATGGCCAGACTGACTGACCAAAGGACTGGTATAATTTAGATCTAGCCATTAAAACGGTGCTAGACTCTAGTCTGCTCTGTAGGTAAAATTTGGACAGGTTATAGTTTTCTTTAGGAGGTGTAATTCTTGTCGCTGAGATATGAATAAAAATATACCTCTGAAATCCTGCTTTCTGGGAGATCATGAACTTCCTGGTACTTTCTGAAATTTAAAAAGCAATATTGTAATTTTATGTAATGCATTTTTTCCAGAGGATGTCTACAGTTGCTTCTGTTTCCTACGTGATGTTTTTTCAGATGAGTTCATCTTCCTTCCAGGAAACGCACTAAAGGTAAAGTCTTTACAACCAAATAGCAAGTGTGTTTGCAACGTGAGTTCTGGAAATGTTCGGCATGGATGCACAGATGCGTCTCAGGCAATATGTGTTCCCTTTCTTTCAAGGCTGAGCAGGGTGGTTTAAAGAGCAACCTGGGTGCTCACAGTTCAGCAGACTCCTAGTTTGATGCTCTGTCAAGTAGATTAATAATTATAGGGATTATTTGGTGAGAGGAGGGTCATCCTTTGAGTACATTAGGGTAGCCACTGTAAATAAATCTCTTAGTGAAAATTTAAAAATGAGCACACATTTTTTCTGTTAACTTGTTATAATGATTTGGTCAGACGCCTTTTCCTCTGAAAGTAGAATGAGGTGGTGGTGGAGGTGGTGGGCTTCTCTAGAGCGACCTTAGATGCTGAGTGGTCAGGCTCAGGGCTGCAGTGCTGCTCTGTCGGGGCAGGAGGGACATGCCGTGCTGAGGAGAACAGGGGGGTGAGCGAGTTGCCAGAGGTTTTTGAGCATAAGAGTGACGCTATTAGGCCTGTTATCTTTCAGAGAACTTAGCACTGTAGAAGAAAGATTGGTGGGGCTGGGGGCAGGGTGAATGACTGAAGGCAGATTCAATGAGGAGGCTCATGTGGTTGTCCAGGGACAAAAAGACGAGGCTTGGGACCTAGCCTGTGGGCCCCGGAGGAGAGAGCTCCAGAGACTGTGAAGGGCGAATCCCTAGGATTTGACGAGCAATAGAATATAGGGAGGGTGTGCGGAAGCAGAAGGAATTAAAGATAACTCCACAAGAACTGATAAGCTTGACCAGGGAAGGAGTGACCATTGAGAGAAGACAGTCCAGGATGAAACCATAGGGGCTGGTGGCAAAAGAACCACCACCAGAAAAGCTGCAAATAATATAAACTATGGACTATAGTGATTAGTGTAATTATAATAGTATCATCAGTTGTAACAAAGGTACCATACTAATGCAAAAATGTTAATTTTTTCAAAGCTACTGTAAGATATCTATATATAGATCTATATATAAGTCATATAACTTTAAATGAATATACTTATACTTAAATATACGCTATATAAAAGACAGAAGAACTTAAAAAAAAAAAAAAAGCTACAGAGAGGTAAGAAAAGCAGTAGAAAAGTCTGTGGCCAAAGCTAAGGGAAGAGTTTCTATTAACAAGCAGGGTGCCTAACAATATCAGGTGTTACAGAAAGATTGTAGAGGATGAGACCTGAGAAGGTAATATACCTGGTAATTAAGAGTTTATAGACCCTTTTAAAAGGAAGTTGTTTGGGGGCAATGGTGGTAGTAGAAGCCAGATAGCAATGAAATAAAATATAACTAACTGGAAAATTTAAAAATTAGTGTATACTGTACTACTTTTTTTTTAAGTCAGTGAAGGAAAAGTAGATGTAAGATAGTATCACAAGAGGAAATCATTGAGAGTGATGTCTGTTTTTTGCTTTTAAAGAAAAGGGAGACGAGCAGGTTTGTAGGCTGTCGGAATGAGTAATGGATAGGAAGATACTAAAGACACAGAGAAAGGGAATGGATATTTGATGAAGCAGATTCTTGAAGGAAATAGGAAAGCATTGAAGCAAAAAACACAGGTAAAGGAATTAGGCTTTGAATGGGAAACTTTCTCTTGAACAATAGAAAAGGAAGAAGTATGAATTCTGAAGTAAAAGCAGGGGGGAGTGGGAGAAAGTAATTTCTTCTGGCCTCTTTCAGGGGAGTAGAAGAGAAGGAAATCTGCTGTGGTGGTGAAGGAAGAAGCAGGAAGTAGGGAAAGAGGGATTGGAGCTTGAGAATGGAATAGGAAAGGGAGAAAACTTAGAGATTAGACATATAACACTGAGTCTATAGGTGAAGCTTGAAACCTAAATTTATGACAGAAATGGTGTTCTCCAGCAGCATTTGCAATTCCAAAACAAAAGAAAAATTGGTGGTGGGATATGTATTATGACTGAGGCAAAGGACAAGTCTTGAACAAGTCATAGCTGGTTATTTACACAGCTAAATCCAGAGCCTAGATGTTCTGACTCTTAGTGTCTTTTCTAGTAAATGGCTTCACAAGCCTGTGGAATCTCCCGGGACTTAAGAACTTGTTTGGTGTTCAACTCTTAAGATAGTTTCTGGTGTGTGACTAATAGCAAGTCAAGTCTTTGAAATGCTGCTCTTTGAAATTTCCCACCTGACTTAGTAATGTCTACTAAAAATCACTTCATTGTTCTGAGCCTCAGTTTCTTCATAACTGCACTGTCTAAATTCAGGACATTATGACATTCAAGTGAGATCATATATATGAAGGTGCTTTAAAAATTATGACATTCCTTTTGCAGTTTGAGAACTTTCATTCATGGTATTGATGATACAGAGGGTTATTACTGGCATTATAATTACTTTGCTTAATACACTCATGCCTGGTCAAGGTATGGTCCTCACTCAGTGTTAGAGACTGAGAATCTGAATTTTGTCAGCCCACTGCATTTCAACCTAAAGGGCAGACTGTGTTTAAATCAAGCTCAAAAGGTACCAAGTCATTCGTTTACAACAGGACATAACTTGTCAGGTACACGAAAGGAATCAGGTTGAGAGGGAGCTGAATTCTCTCTCCTTAGGCCAGCTACTTTGGAAAGCTAAACGTTATGAACATATGAGAAAATAAAAGTTTGAGGGAATCTTGAATGAGCTGCAGTAGAATTCACACATGGGCTGGGGCAGGCTCCTAGATTCCTCATATGAGGAACTGGAGAACCCTTATATTGGAGACAACAACCTTTTGAAAGAGGAGTTCACCTCAAAAATATGACCCTACAGCTCTTACACTTATAGCAGAGTTGCCTTATACTTTCCTTACCACAGTAGATAAATAATTTGAAAGTCTACAGAATTGCTGAATGTACTGCCTATTTTAATTTAAGAAATGTGACAGTGCAAAGTGAAAGAAAATCATATAGATCGTGATTTTTAAGGTTCATAAATTTGGGGTGTGTGTTGTGTTTGAGGTTCAATATTTTAAGTGTTAGGACTAATGCTTCTCTGGGTATTATCTAACAACTGGAAGGATTCCAGGAAGGGTTGTGTAAGTAGCCGGTGTTCTGTTAGTTTGTCTGTTAGGCTGCATATTTGAGATTGGCAGTGTACCCATTAACTTAAATTAGTGGGTGTATTATGCCTTTTTACCCCTACTTCCAGGACTTTGAAGAAGGCTGTTACTTGCTTTGTAAAAGTGAGGCCATACAAGTGACTCCAAGGGACATCCTGGTTGCAGAAAAAGGAAACACTGTGTTAGAATTTTTAATAGGACTCTTTAAACCTTTTGTGGAATGTTATCAGGTATGTACGTCTCCTCCACTTCCCCTTACCAAGTACAGCTGTGTCTTCTCACCCTGTTCTTATTTTGGTCTAAAGGGCAAGTATCTCCCCCAGTTGAATCTATGAGAGCTTTCACCTTTCGTGTGAGCCCTTGACCCCTGTGCAAAGGAGGAGCCTTGGTCCCTTACATACCAAGAATCCAACAGCTTAATGGCAGCTCAAGCACACTCCTCATGTAGCCACCATTGCATGCATGCATTGTTTATCATAGCTTATGTCTTTTGTTCACACCACATAGCAAGGGGTTGGATACATAGTAGGCACTCCATAAATGCTAGATCTTAAATGATACATAAAGTCAGTTATTTATATTACTGCTCAGTGCACATTGGGAGAGAGTGGTGTCTGTGGCCGTCAGCTCTGTTCATGTGCACAGGTTGGAGGCAGCTGGAACTGGTTTCCTGGCAGAGTAGTGCTTGTGAGCTGGTGAAGTGACCCATGTCAGCCTCCTTGCACAAGCCTTGCACTTAGTAGCTACTTGATTGTACCTTTTTAGCACCTTTTTATGGTAGACATCATCAAGTAGTTTAGGGCCTAGCACTTGGTTAGATGTATTAAAAAAAAAACAAAGTTAAAAAAATCTGGGCTTTCTCTTCCCAAGCAGCATAAGATATATTAAGCTGATAATAATTTGCTTAACTCACAACCCATTAAAGTGAGAAATTGTATTTTAATACATGTCAATACTACTTCCAACTTTTTTTCTAGTTGTAAAAGTAATATAAGCTTATGAGAGAACTCTAAAGAATTTTCTTTAGCTTTTCTGTGCTCATGAGGGATCTTTACTCTGTTCTAATGTGATACATCTTTCTCTTAAGAGGACAATGTAAAGTTATTTGCTATTCTGTTATCGTTGGCTACCCTTTTTCTCTTTCTGTTCCTCCGATATTCCCACTTAAAATCAGATACTTTGCAAATACTTCTTGAATATAGAAGAGGACTCCTTCACTGAGAAAGAATATTTGGCTGGAGTTAGAAATTTTACAAGTGATCTTCTTGATCAAGGTTGGTCAAAGTCTCTACTGGTATTGATTTCTTGTAGTTGAGAACTAAAAGTAGCCCATTCACTTTTCCTCCCTCTCTCTTTTAGGTACCTCTCAGTGTCACGATGTATTGTCTTCTGATGTACAGAAAAATGCCTTGGCAGCTTTTGTGAGATTAGGTGTAGTACAGAAGAAGAAAGTGTAAGTGCTATACAAGACTTCTGTGGGTGTTAAAGGGACAGTAGCAGCCAATAACAATTCAGCACCAAACCCAGAGAGAGGTAGAATGTATGTTAACCTATGAATCGTGATTACATTTAATTTATGCAAAATAAGTGATAATTTTCTCTTTTGGGTGATTGGATTTAAGATGGATAATGCGTAATGTGTAAACTCTCTCAATAGTATCTCTTCTTTAGTCAGAAGAATGAAGCACTAAGGACAGAAGCAAGGGCTTTTCAGCTACTTAAGACTGGCCTTGAGGAAGACTATTTAAAATTGGTTTTACTATTTGTACAGTCAGGAGTAAAAATATAATCATGAAGCCATCTCTCCCCCCCCCAGTTTATTCTTTAACAAAAGCTTGTTTATTTTTTCTTTTAGAAATAATGACTGTGTATTTAATATGAATGAACCCGCCACAACTAAATTAGAAGAAATGCTTAGTAAGTACAGTTTTACAAAATATGATGTGTTTCACATTGTATTTATCGATATATATTAATAATCTAAAATAAGAAAGTATATATCTGACACCAAATATTTTATCAATTTGAATGACAATGAAGAGTTTTAATAGGAACAGAATTGTTTGTGTATTCTAGAATTTTCCCAAGGACACTAAGAAAAAGTGCAAAGTCCATTAACACAGAAAACACAAGGTGCATAAAATAGCCAGTCTTACCCAAGCTAAAGACTTAGTTCCTAACCTCCTGATGGGGGTCAGAGACCAGGCCCTTCACATCCAGTCCTAGTAGACCATCTGGAGAAGGCATCGCACTTCAGTCCTTTGATTCATTCTCTCCCATTCTACTCTCGGATCCCTTTCCCAGATGAGTATTAGGGTTAGTGTCCATAGCACATAGACTTTTTTTTATTTTTTTATTTTTTTTTAATTTTACCGGGAGGTCCCGGGGATTGAACCCGGGTACCTGCATATGGGAGACGGACGCCCAACCAGTTGAGCCACATCCGCCCCCCACATAGACTTTTGGAGCTCAAAATTAGAGACTAATAGCACATCAGTGGGAGAAAAATTCAACCTTTATCTTCACCAGATCCTGTCAGCTTATATAAAGAAATTGTCTAGGCCAAAACAGGCAGAGTCATTTCTTTAAGGTATGCAGTAACAGTCCAGAGAGTCAAGAGTGATGGTATAAATAGAGAGAGAGAGAAAGGCAGAAGAGGTAGGGAGTACTTCATGGAGGAACGGTGGGGTAACACTTAGAAGGAGGAGGTGTTAACATTCAAAAATAATGCTCTGTTGCTTATGTTGAATGAGCACCGTGTTGTTGAGTGTAGTGTTTTTATACCTAAGCTGAATTCAGTACATGCGTCAAGCTTGCATATGGGGCAGGGAAAAAGAGCTTCAGACTGATGTCTCTTGGGATTAGGGGAAAATTAGGATGGGGCCTGTGTCAGTCTGCTGCTCTGCTGAAAGTAATGTTCCAGAAATGGGTTGGCTTTTACGATGGGGGTTTATTAGTTTACAATAGAATTTCAAGGCTGCGAAAAATGTCCAAATTGAGACATCATTAGACAAAGCTTTCTCCCTAAGACCAGCTGCTGGCGATCCTGGACTCCTCTGTCTAGTGGCAAGGCACATGGTGGCATCTGCTGGTCTCTCCCTTCTTTCCTGGTTTCCTTGCTTCAGCTTCTTATTTCCATGGTGTGCGGGTGCGCGCGCGCGCGCTCTCTCTCTGTCTCTCTCTCTCTCTCTCTCTCTCCATATTCATTACATTTATAAAGGTCTACATTAAGAGAATCAAGACCCACCTTGGGCCACTCCTTAATTGAAGTAACCTCATCAATTTTACACCCACAGGAATGGATGAGCTTTAAGAACATGATTTTTCTGGGACCCATACAGCTTCAAACCATCACAGGGCCTGTGATTAAAGGCCAATGGTTGAAGCAAAAGGTTAAAAGTGCAATAGAATAGTTGAAATAAGATAGGAAAAGAAAAAATACTATACCTCATTGAAGAAAATATATAAGTAGAAATCACACTCTTTTATATTATGTCTGAAATCTCAGAATATGTAACTTTAAAACTCTTAATTTCTGATTTGGTGAGAAGTGCATAGCTAAAACAAGCCAAAAAAACTCATTCTGTAGGAGGGACAGCATTGATTTCTTAACCATGGGAGGCAAATATATGGGTATAAACATATGAGACTTGAAGTTAGAAGATATGACTGGCTTCAACTCCTGGCTCTGTTATTGCTTGTGTGATGTTGTGAAAGTTCATTACCTCTTTGTTTCTTTTTCTGCAAAGTAGGAGTAATATCTACACTGGTTTCTTGTCAATCTGTAAAGCACTGGAGAATTGTCAGGTATTATCTTTGAATGTAAGATCAATGTAATTTCATCATTTCATGAAGTCTCTCTCTTTTTCTCTCTCTCTCTCTTTTTATCTTAGGTTGCAAGGCACCAGTAGGAAAACCAGTGACTGCAAAACTTTAATAATCGCCAAGCAGTTATGAAAAATTTGGTTATATAATTGCCATTATCAGAGGACTCTAATATAGCAAACAGAGAAGTAAAGGAAAATGCACGTCTCCTGCTTCACAAGACTTTGAGGAACAGTGGACTCAGCAGAGAGGAAAGGGTCGCCAGTTTAAGCAATCAGTGTCAGCTTCCCCACCACAAGCGTTAAAGGGCATTTGTGCCCAATTCTGTGTGTGTTTTAAAATAAAACAGTCTTTTTGAAACATGTTTGGAAAAGCAAATCCCAACTCCTATTTCACTAACATTTTTCAACTTATTATATGTATTAAACTTTTATGTTCACTTCTGAATTAAAGTGTGACATCACCACTAAAGGCCGCGACTATTAAAAGATAACTGCTGGAAAGGACATATCTTACATTTCTCGTGGCTTTCTATAGAGCAGGTTGCCTCAAACAAGTATAAGTTTGACAAGAGGTATCTATAACAAATTAGCTAGCTTACATGAAATCTTGCCACGCAGAGTTCTTAATGAAACTGAATTGGAGAAAGCCTATGCAACAGAGAGATGCTAGGTGAGGGATTATAAGCAGGCTTAAGATTCAAGGGAAGAGAATTTTGAAGTAAGATGAGTGGGCGTTGAAAACACTGATAGTCTGGAATTGGCATTGATGCCAAGAGCTAGGATGAGCAGGAGACAGCCGCTCAGCGTGATGGGGTTGGGTTGGCAGAGGAGGGGGCAACTGGACAGGCTGTGCAGAGAGAGCATAGTGCTTGGCATGCCCTGTGGTTAAGGTGGACTCGGTTCTGAAGGACCTGAAAGAAGAGCAGAGGGGCTGGAACAAGAGCACCGGGTGGTGAGGGTGAAGAGAAAGGCAGGGGTCAAGATATACAGGGACTTAGAGCCTGGTAAAAATTTGAATTGGAATCTAAGTGCCGTGGGAAGTCATTGAAAATTTCTCAACCTGTGATTCTAGGACTCACTGTATTCACATTCCATGTAATGTGCACTTGTTCCCCAGAGGCCCAGCGTTTCTGCTGCCCATTCAGATGGAGAGCCGGTGGTCCGCCCCATGCACTGGGGACAGAGGGAGCCTCTGAGTGGCCCTGCGCATGGCTGGTGCTCTGCTCGTTTGGGAAGCCAGAAAAGAGTCCTGTGTGTTGAGCTTGACCACTGGTTGAGAAGTCAATTGACCACTGTCCCTGGCTGAGGTTTTCATGGCTTACCAACTAGCGTGGGGTACTAAGCCCTTGCCCTCCAGGGGGAGCGCGGGTGTGAGTCCAAGGCCATCAGGAGACAGGAGCCCCTGGCTGGCTCTTGCCAAGTGGCTGTGCCTTAGAAAGAATCCCCATACTCCCAGTTTATTTGTTTTACTTCTCCACGGCACCTAGGCTGTGTACATAAATGTTGAAGCCTGAGTAAGATGACTTTTAGTTACATTTAGACTTGTTTATAACACATTGCCGAAACAGGGGCACCTAATCATTATTTTCACTGGCCAAAGCAGAGTCATTGTTTTTACTTTATTTTTCAAAGTTCCTAGTGGTTTTTTCTTCCTTACCTGTTTCCTTTATGAGGTTTCTACTGTGAGTCGGGATAACACTCCATCAGAAACATAGGAAAAAGTTTAGAATTAGAGAAACCAAATCTCATTTCAGGTCAGTCGTGCTGTACCACGTATCTTCTGACTTCAGATTTATACGGGCAACATAGAAAAAACTATTGGCCTGTGCTCACGAGCAGCCAGTGTTTTTGGCCCTGCCCACTTTGCCGGGGTGGAGCAGGTTGACATGGGTGCCCAGGTCTCTTCTGTGCCTCCGGTGGGTGGGTGTGCTGGCGCCTGTGCAGGCTGCAGCGGGCCAGTGATAGTCACAGCTAACAGGTGTTAAGCCCCTACTGTGTGCCAGGCACTGCCTTAAATCCATTATGTACATTACCTCATTTATTCCTCAAGATACTCTCGTGAACCGGGTACTTTACTGTCATTCCCTTTAATGGCTGACCACAGCAGACAGAGAGAGATTAAATAGCTTATCCAAAGTCCCACAGAGAAATCCAAGGAACTAGATGTTGGACGGAAGCATTTCACCACACAACTGTCCCTGAGGGCTGGCTATGGGCAGCAGCAGTGATGCCCCAAGGGGCTGGGGGGCAGGCTTCACATCTAAGGAAAACACTGGGGGAAATGCCTGCTCTGCAGGGAAAGGGGCATATGTCCCCTGCAGTTCCCTGGACCCTGAGTAAGGAAAGGCTGTCGGGACTGTGAAGGCTGATCCGTCCTGGCCTTTCTCCCAGGATTAGGGGAGAGGCCTGAAAAAAAACAGATCAGCCAGGGGACGGGCGTCAAGGCAGGGCCACGGCTCCAATTCCCAGCACAAGCCGTGACCTGAGTACATGCTCTGAGCTGACACGCTTCCTGCCTCTGCCCTCAGGCGGGGACCTCTTCCTAGTGTCCCAAAGGCTAGGAACGTGGAAGAGTACAACCTGGCTTCCGGTTTCAGAAATCTCGCCCAAGTGTGCCGTTTAGGAGCTGTGCACACGGGAAGGTTACCGAGCCCCTGGCGGGCGCTCTGCTTCCTCACCCCTAAGTGTGCTAACAGAAGCACCCTTTCCTTAGGTGTGGTGACGGCTCGCTCGCCTTCGGGAAAGGGGAGAAGCACGACATAGGAAGTGCACACACTTCCTGGCTGTTGGTGGTCTGTCCTCAGACACCTCAGCACCTAGAGACTGTGAGAAGGGAGCTCCCCACCTGTATCAGGATCTCCAGAGAGACGGCGCCTGCGGGACCCACGTGTGCACGCCTCTTGGCGCCAGTGTGCTAAGAGCTTTGTTGTGTGGGACTGCCTCATGCGATTTCGGGGGCTGGCAAGTCCCCATCCTGTAGCGCTGGCCGCGGGCTGGAAACTCTGGTGACAGCGAGGTTGAAGTCTCGAGTCTGACTTCCGTGGGAGGAGCTGGCGGGCTGGAAATTCCCGTGGAAACTGAGGCAGTGTCGGGGCAGAAACTCACCTCAGTTCTCGCTGTCAAGACCTCCAGCACGGGGCCAGGCCGTGTCGACTCATCTTCACCTCGGGTCAGCCAGCGGAGGCTGTCGGTCCTCCACAACGCCGGCCCTGCTCGACCAACAGCCGGACATCGTGACCCAGCCACGGTGGCACCTGAAGTCCGACGCCGCTGCTGATTCTGCAGCTCCGCAGCCCGCGTGCGCCGCGCGCTTCCCGAGCTGTACTGCATTTCACAATGAAGTGGTCAAAACATGTTTTCCATTTTTAGGAAATCGTAACGGAATCCCTACTGGCTCATGCTATCCTCAGCTCCAGAGAAATTATACTTGTGAGATGGGAATTACCCTCTTCAAGTATAAAATGTGTGAATTATAATTCATGGAAGGAAGTTTTTGCTCGAAAAATTGAAACATCCTTTCACCAAGGGCGCTGTTTGTCAGGAGCAGCCGTCTCCGGACTGGAGAACTTGTGCTTAAAGTAGGAGGGAAGTGGTGGCCTCGGTCCCTGCAGGGGACAATCCCTCTACTGGCTTTGCTTGCTCCCAAAGCGATTAGTGGTTCCTAACTACCACTTAGGTGACACTTACTACATGCCAGGCACTTTTCTGAGAGCTTTACCAGTATTAACTCAATTACTCCCCATAGGAACTGTGCTATAGATACTATTATGATTATTCTCTTATCAACAAGGGAGTTGAGGTCAACAGAGGTTAAGTGAGAATTGTGAATTAATTTTTTTTCCCATTTCTCCATTTTCCGTCTCCAGTTCACAGATACTTTCTGTGAAAGCATCACAGGCCACCCAGACTATAAAGTCCAATTCTTGTTTCCTTAAAACAAAAACTCCTGGCCTGGGGTTGCAGGAGCCAAGGTCGGGCCAGTGCTGGGGACAGCAGAGCTGCTGGCGCAGAGGGAAGCTGGGGCCCCGGGGGGAGGGGAAGCAGCTCTGCCCGACCCTCCCCATAGAGGCTGCCGCCAAGAGCGACAGCAGCTACTGAGGGCACCCGTTGAGCTGCCCTGGGGCCGGCCAGAGAGGGGACAGCTGTGGAGTGGAGGCCCAGGTGTCCTTGCTGCCGCTGCTCGGGCCTCAAGCTGGGACCACAGCTTTACTGCAATTCACTGTTGGCCCCCGGCCTTCCCCCCGCCCCCCACCATCCTAGTGAGGCCTCATATCTGCTACCTGTTGCATATGTGAATGAATAAGGTTTTCGATGTTTGTATCATTGTTCTCCTTTTGTACCTTTGCTTTTTCCTTTTTCACCATTCATACTAATAATTGCATTTTGGTTTTCCTTGTCTTGGGGGAAGTTGGCAGCAGGATGGAAAGCAAAAATTGCCAGCAAGATGTTTCCCTCTCAGGCTTTGATTTTCAATGATTTAATCCCAAGGCAGAAAATAGGATTTGCAGGAAGAAATAAAGTGCCGTGAAAGCAGGGAGAGAAGCCCGCCCTGCCACCTCCACCTTCTCCCCCGTGAAGAAAGATGTTCTTCAGGGATGGGAGAGAAGGAGGGTTTTTAGTCTGCAAGCTGCCTCCCAGGCGCCACTCCGAGCAGACACACGACCCCAGAGAAGAGCAACCTCAAAAAGGATCACGTCACACACGTAGCACAGAAGCAACACTGAGCTGCTGAATCCGAAGGAGCCACTGGGACAGGCACGGGCTAGCTCGGGAGTAAGCCACGTGCATCCATGACCGGTGACCAGAGGTCCCTCCCCATGCCTTGATGCTACTTAAAAGGTGCGCTCTAACGGCCTGGTGGGTGTGCTTGGGGACTAGCACCCCCAGCGACAGAAGCTGAGGTTAGAGGTCATGATGATAAGGAACCGGGCCCTGCTCTCCCCTTGTCTTTGGAACTGACTGAGGGATAGAATCAAAAGTCAGACAGATGGAGATACAAATCATTTTATTCCTAAATAAAATCAACTAATCAAATGTGACATGAGAAAAACATGCCTTTTTCCTGCAACATACCTGTTAAAATGATACCCACACAGTAGTAGATTCCAAGTAAAAGTATGTTGCACTTTGGAGGGAAAGATTTCATCGAATGTACCTTCACAGATTGCACCAGAAGTGGTCGGACCAACTTGGAAGACCACCCCCCCTGCCCCCCATGCCTATTTACATTGCTTTACAAAGAAGCTACCGGACAGGCACGACCCTGAGACGAGACCTCGCTTGCCCAGGAGATCCAGCAAGGCTGAAACCGCATCTTTTGCACTGTCTGGAACAAAACCAGATGGAGAGGTTCCTGGAAATCAGGAAATGAAGGACCTGCTAGAAGCTATTGACCATGAAATAGGCAGGGAAAAGAGTTTAGGAGATTCATCTACCCATCAAAGGGAGCTAAGTTACACCTATCTTAGTGCCCAGTGACGTTTCTGCAAGTTTGAGAGTCCAGGAATATATAATCCAGGAATATAGCTCAGTGGCTAAGAACACTAGCTCTAGAAAAAAAAGCTTACGTTCAAATCTTATCTTGTGGGACCCTTCGCAAGATGGATTATTTGCAAATTATTTAACTTCAGATGTGAGGATTAAATAAGATAACCCAATACAGGTGCTTACTACATAGTAATCATTGATAAGTGGTCCTCAAATGAAGGTTTACACTTGATTATCATACTTGGATTTTTTTCAAGACAAATACTGTGGTTCCTACTGCTTGAGTCAAGAAAATATTGGTTTACACTCAGAAACATAATTTGAAATGATTCAGAATATAAATAATATATTAATAGAAATAATAGTACAGTTGAAGATGGAGTGAAAAGGGCATGAGCTTTGAATACTGGTTCTGCCACTGGGATAAATAGCAATCTCTTTGAGTTTCCTTCCTTACGTTTACAATATCTGTTTTCCAGAATTATGGTAAAGATTAAATGAGGTAATCCATGTGAATATGCCTGGTGCAAAGTAGGCACTTAATAAATGAAAACCCGTCATTTATTTAGAGTAATACATTCAGTAATATTCATATAATAAGCACTTATCAATTGTCCCAACACTGCTATGCCCTATACTGCTTCAGGAAAGCTGTTTGCTGGGGAAAAAGGAAATATAAATATTCTATGTGTGTGTGTGTGTGCATATGCACACATTTGTGTGCACACATAAATTGTAAAGCGTACACATATAAATTGATTTGGACAAGTTTTTAAAATATGGAAACTAATAAATAACACCTCCAATTTCTCTTTATATAATGTTAGCCAAACTGATACAAAAAACATGACAAAGTTAGCACACAAAACTACAGAATACTACTACTACTACTACTACTGCTACTACTACTACTACTAAAAGTACTATAATACTAATTAGAAGCCAAGCAGTATAATAAAAAAAAAATAATAACATACCAAACCAAGTAGAATTAATTCATAGAACGTGTAGTTCAGTGTTAGGAAATCCATTTTAAAACTCACCAAATTAAACTGTATCATCTAAATTGTAAAAAAAAAAAAAACAAAAAAAACAAAAAAAAACTCACCAAATTAATATATATCAAAGGAGGAAAATCGTGATTAGCTCTATAGATGCTGAGAGTCACTTGATAAAAATTCAATATGCATTCCTGACCTAAAAAAGAAACACAACTCCTAGTTAACTGGAATAAGCTCTTCCATAACATAATGATCAAGAGCCAGCATCATGCTTCAAGGAGAAAATAGGAAAAGCATTCCCTTTAATATCAAGCAAAAAATATTATGAAAGAACAGAGTAGTGAGATCAGTACCACCAACTATTAACTGGCCCTGTAAATCTACAGTTAAACAACTTGAATAGACAATTCTCCAGAGAGGAAATACAAATGGCCAAAAAGCACATGAAAAGATGTTCCGCATCATTAGCTATTAGGGAAATGCAGATCAGAACTACACTGAGATATCATTTCATGCCGTAGAGAATGGCCATTATTACAAAAACAGAAAACTGTAAGTCCTGA
This sequence comes from Tolypeutes matacus, assembly GCA_026826555.1. Classification (NCBI taxonomy): domain Eukaryota; kingdom Metazoa; phylum Chordata; class Mammalia; order Cingulata; family Chlamyphoridae; genus Tolypeutes; species Tolypeutes matacus. Next base: position 1,211,645 of record JAKSZT010026446.1, read on the forward strand.
AGAGAATGTGGAGAAATAGGAACACTCCTTCAGTGTTGGTGGGAATGTAGCATGGTGCAGCCTCTGTGGAGACAGTTTGGCAGTTCCTCAGGAAGCTAAATACAGAACTGCCATATGATCCAGCAATCTTGATACTAGGAGTATATTCAGAAGAACTGAAAGCAAGGGCGCAAACTGATATTTTGCACACTGATGTTCACAACAGCACTATTCACAATTGCTAAAATATGGAAACAACCCAAGTGTCCATCAATGGATGAGTGGATAAACAGAATGTGATATACACATGTAATGGAATACTATACAGATGTAAGTAGAAATTAAATCAGGATGCATATGACAACATGGATGAACCTTGAGGATGTTATGTTGAGTGAAATAAGCCAGACACAAAAGGACAAATATTGCATGGCCTCACTAATATGAACTAAAACAATGAGTAATCTCATAGAGGCAAACTCTAAAGTATAGGTTACTAGGAAATTCAATGTGGGTTAAGAATGGGAGGTGGTGCTTAACGTCTGTAGAATTTTAATAAGGTTTATTGTAATGTGTGGAAATGAATAGAGTTGATGGTAACATTACAGAAAGTATAACTTAACACTGCTGATTTATAAATGTGATTGTGGCTGAAAGGGGTAGTCTGTGGATATAGCATTTATAGAATAAAGTTGGGACTGTATAACTGATTTTGGTGGTGGATGAAGATTGTGGTTAACAGTATAAGAATGTTCTTTCTTTACAAAGTGTTAAGTATATGGTGATACACAGGAAAATTACAACTAATGTAATTTATGAATTATAGTTAACAGTAATATTGTAATATTTTTGCAGCAATGACAAAGAAGATATTATTTCAATTCTAAGGGGCAACAATAGGGAGGTATAAGGGGATATGGGAGTTTTCCTTTTGGAGTAATGAAAACGTTCTAAAATTGACTGAAGTGATGACAGCACAACTTTGATGAAAATGACAGCCACTTTGAATGGATTGTACAAAGCATGGGACCATATAATACAAAGAATCCTGTAGTGGAAGATGGGCTGTAGCTAACAGGACAAATATGAGAACATTCTCTCATGAGCTATAACAAGTATATAATACTAACACAGGGTGTCATTAAACAAGTGGGTTGGGGGGAAAATGCTAGAATGTAAGATCTTGGCCATAGTTAGTAGTAATGTTTTGACCATGCCTTTTCATAGTTTGTAACAAATGTTTCACAACAATGCAAAGTGATGGTGGTGGGGTGATGTATGTGGGCCCTGTATGATGATACGCATGTTAGTTTTGTAAGTTCACAACTTATACTATACACTTATTGTTTATGGATGTTCATGTATGAATGATAAACTTCAATTAAAAAGTAAAATAAAAACAACTTCATATAGGCATAGAAATAGAAGTATCAATGAAATAGACTGTAGTCTAAAAATGTACCCAGATAGGCATCTAATATGAATGTAATATATTATTAAACTGCATTTCAAATAAGTAGGGAAAAGAAGGATGATTGAAAATTGTTGTTTACGACTTGCAAGTTATTTGGGGTGGGGGTAGAGATGGGATTCTTATATCATTCTTTACTCCAAAATGAACTTTAGATGGAGCAAAACTTCAAATATTAAAGTTTAATAAATTTCTAGAAGAAAAATATGAGTGAATATTTTTAGAATATCAGAGTGGTTAAGGCTTAAGCCTGACACAAAACATAAAGGTCATGAAGAAAAAACCCACATAAATCTGATTTTGTAACAGATTAAACTATACTGTCCAAAAAAAATTTTTGAAGAAATGAATAAATAAATGACAAATCATGAAAAAAAAAACTACAACACATAGTACACATGAAGGGTTAATCTCCTAAATATAGTAAACTCCAACAAAATCATAATACAAAGATAATCTAAGAGAAAAAAAGGACACAAACAGGTAACAATAGAAAAAGAAATACAAAGTTGTTCAACCTCACTCATAAGAATTACAGGAAAAACCAGGTACTAATTTTTCACAGATATTGGTAAAAATAGCTCAAGTGCCAGCAACTCCATGAGAACTTTCCCAACTCCTCAGAGCGGGTGCAGAGTTCCCACTGTATTGAAACTGTAACACACAGCTTGCACTTATATTTGTTGAGTTTTCCCAAAATTTAAGCATCTTAAGTGGAGAAAGCATGCCTAAATTTATTTTGTACCCTCACTCCCACAATATAGTCAATGTTAGGCATAAGAATCCAGTAAATACTCTTTAATCAATTTTATGTGATAGTTCCCTCTGTATCTATATATTATTGTACAAAAATAGAACTTTTTCATTTAATTCCTAGGTATCGTGGCCTATATTTTCTTCATTTAGGTATGTGCAGATGATACAAAATCTGCCTTTTAGAATAAATTCACATTTTAATACATGAAAATTTCTCTTTCAAGGGAATCTTAAAAAATTGAGATCTGATTTATTCACAATTCTGACAGTAAGTACAACATGCAATTAAATTAACTAGCAGCCTTCTCCTCCACACCAAAAACCCCCACCAACCCTGGCTCTCCAAAGAATATTTCAGTAATGAAATTAACAAGAGGGTAAGAATACTAAATTCTGATCAAAGAAGAGAAATAGATATAACATTGTAATATCCAGTGTAGGGAAGCGGATGTGGCTCAAGTGATTGGGCTCCCATCTACCATATGGGAGGTCCAGGGTTTGATTCCCGGGGCCTCCTGGTGAAAAGCGAGCTGGCCCATGCAGTAAGCTGGCCCGAGTGGAGTGCTGGCCCACACAGAGTGCTGGCACAGCAAGATGATGCAACAAAAAGAGACGCAGAAGAAAGACAATAGGAGACGCAGAAGACCAGGGAGCTGAGGTGGCACAAGAAATTCAGCGCCTCTCTCCACTCCGGAAGGTCCCAGGATCGGTTCCCGGTGCCGCCTAAAGAGAAGACAAGCAGACACAGAAGAGCACACAGAGACAAGACAGAGAGTGCAAAACAACAAAGAGGGAGGGGGAGAAAATATATAAATAAATCTTAAAAAAAAAAATCCAGTGTAAAAAATTTGTAAGCTTTATTTTTATAAAACATTTCAGATTCTCTCATACCACAGCATCGTATCAATAAGGAAAAATGTACATGTACTGATTTTATACTATATATTAAATCCTAAATCCCCAATCCTACGTAAGACACTCAGTTGCAAAATACCAGTGCTGACAATCGAACTATATGTGGTATTTTAAACAAAAGTGAGTGAGTTTTCAGTACTTAAGTGTAATGAGGCTTTAATCAAAAAGAGACTTAATTCCACAGGGTGTCTTTTTTCAGCAATTAATTCAATTAAGTCTGTGATTCCAAGCTCAAGCGACAGTGTTATGTGTAAACAAGAAATGGCAATCAGCCTTAATATTTATTGTATTTTTGGAAAAACTAACTGCATTCAAGTTTTAGAACTCGTTTTAGAGTTTAAGGAAATGAAAGAATCAGAGAGACAAGATCTGACTCCGCTTTGAGGAATACAACTTATTTGTTCTGTCTTGGCACAAAGGTATTTTATAATACTGGTGGTCGTTATCAACTTCCCACACTAATTGATTCACCAAAAAAAACTTCCTTCAGCTACAACTCTGATTAAGGAATATACAAATTTAACAAAAGAAAATTCTGTACTTCCAATTTTAAAAAGCAGACAGTTCTATGATGAAGCATTTAAATACACATTTAAGTTTTTACAACTTCATGCCTTAGGAGAAGTTTCGATTTGAGAAGTATCATGTCATGGACCCAGCATCAAATATTTACACATTATGTGTTTCATACAATATAATTTTAGAGACCTTAAATGGCACAAAATAATCCTAATAATCACAAAATTTTATCAAATTTAAGTTTCCAGTGATCTTCAAAAAGAAATAACTGTCTTTGTTCAACTGAGATCTCCAGTTATGCTTATTATTTAGAAAATCCTAAAGCTGTTGGAGAAAATTAGTGAAAGAAAATCTGTAACTCTGATAATTTTCATACTCTTAAATATGCATGGCTAAAAATGAAATAAAAGAAAAGGGCTTATCTGGCATGTGAGCAATTAAATCAAATTTTAACAACCCTAAGCCACTATGTGGAATCTATTTCAGGCTTTACATAATTTCCACAGTCTTAACCCCAACATTTTTAGCCAGCTAAAAGAAATGACCTTTTGAAGTCCTGGGCATAAAAAATGGTACTTATAGACACGAATCACAGGTAGATGTTAGGGGGAGAAAATGGATCTCAGCAAGCACAATTTCTCTCAAAGTATGAGGAATGTCATAGAATCAATATAGACTAGAAGCAATAGTTTAGAAAGCTTGGGAAGCTCAAATTTCTTTAGTTACTTTTGTTTTTATTTTTAGTTTACTAAACAATCTGAAATAAACATTATATTCACTTTTAAAAGTACAAGGAAAATAAAAAATAAAAGAAGAAGAGTGCGGGCATGGAGCATTCCAGCAGGAGTCAAAAAAAGGTCTCCTCCCTGGGCTTTGGGAACATTGTCTCACCTCACTTCTCCACTTGGTTACAAAAAAAAGTCTCTTCAAATTAGTCATACTTGAGAACACAGTGTGATTTACATGAGATTTTTTTCTATTTTCCCATCCATCCAAACCCTGAAATCAAAACATTTCAATGAAAAATTTTCTCCCATTTGCAAGAAGTCTGTGGCCCTACATAGCCTACACTGAAACAGGGGCAGCTGAAGGCACCGACTGTGGCCAGGTTCCTCAGTGTTTCCTGTCTTTTAACTTTATTATTATTATTAACATGACAAAGATGAAAGCTCCAGCTGGAAATCTGCACAATTCATGAATACATTGGAAAAAATTACTTTATCATGGTTCTTAAGATTTTCAAGGAAATGCTCTCAAATCAAATAGTATGAAGCTGCTAATTAGCAGCTGAAAAGAATTAATCATTCATATAATGCGGGAATGTTAGCTGACCTGTTTTGTGAAAGCTTCCTCTATAGGATTGGAATATCTGAGTCCACACACGAACCAGTTTTAGGAAAGAATTCTTTTGACTATAATTTACCCTAACACAAACTGTCCCAACTCCCTTCTTTCCCCCAAATTGTTCATTCACATTTTAAGGTGGGGAGGGTATAAGGCAGGGCGTTTTACGTGGCATTGCATCCTGTGCTTCAAGAAATTTTAGTGAAGTGGGAAACTTTTCACGATATACTTTAAACTCGATGTATTTACATATACAATTTCTCTGTGCTACATAATATATAATGGGTGAAAGTGTATGTTGACTCAAAGGGTAAGGTGAAATACTGTAGTGTCATCGTAAAGAATTAGCATAATTTAAAAGGAAAGAATATTATATGTTTTAACAGTTCCACTGTTTTTGTTATATTGGCTTAACTTTTATTTTTTTCCCCTTTGACTTGGCATTTCTGAGAGGACATCTTATATTTGAGGCTGGGTAGGAGACAATAAAGAATATGCTACTGTAACTTAATATAAATATAAATAATACATCAGTAATTTATATATACATATCTAGAGACAGATCCAAGCATCAGACTACTGATGTCGTGCTTTCGGGATTCACACGAATGAGTCTGGATGCATTCCTCAGGTCTTGGAGTTGCTTGGCGGGTTTCCCCACACCTTCTTCAAACCTCTTCTCCACCACTGGGAGAACTGTTTCGTAGAGAAAGGATGCATTCTGTCTGATAAAGGCCTTCTTCTCCGGATCCTGCTCACACCGAAGACTATAATCCACATGCTGAACTGCCACCAAAATAATTTCCACCAGGCTCTCCAAAAGTACCATGTGCAGCTCTGGGAAGTACAGCTTCAGTGCCTCCTCCAAAAAGCCCATGGTCTGTTTGGTGAAGGCAACCACTGTGTAACTTAGGTTCACCCAACAGTCATCCCCTGTGTACTGCTCAAAAGTACTTACCCCGCAACTCTTCATCTCTTCTCTGAGTTTACCTAGGGCCTCTGGAGTCATCAAGTTCATTCTCCTCCACATCTCTTCGGAGTTGCGATGTTTAGTGGCTTCGATGATGATTTCTTTGTAGCTGTGCAAGGCCCCTTGGATATCTTTCACCAGAAGGGCATGGATGATGAAGGTGAGGTCCAGTCCAATATCACCCAGCTGCTGACAATGCTCCTTGGCCACCTTTACACACTCAGCTGCTGTCGAGAGGCTCTCTTTGCTATCGAACACTTGCTTGCTAAAAGCATCCACAAACATGCCCATGGCTGATCGCGCCCAGACCACAAAGGCTGAGTAGCAGCCACTGTCAGTGCCTGCAAAATCGGTCTCAAATTCCCTGGCCGTCTCCAGAAGGCTGGTAAAGAAGACATGGCACAGCTTATGAATATAGAGTAAAGTGGCACCTTCAATGCGCAGCTGACGTATGGCAGTGTGCACCGCGGCTGCCCTGTTTCTCAAAAACAGCTCGCAAGCCTTGGTGCACTGGCCAAGCCGGATTAGCTGAGAAACTGCCCTGCGAGTAGCCTTGGGACCACCTCTCAGAGAACGATCTGGGGAGAGTTCAAACACTAACACCTCAGTGAGCTGACGGACGCGCTCATCCACTTTGGCCCTTAGGTCTTTTACAGGCGGGGGACTGGGCTTATCTTCCAGGTAGTGGTTCAATTTATCCAGCAGGTCAACGGCCCCTTCAAAGTCCCTCTGGGCGATACAGACATCCAGGTCTTCAGGTAACTCCTGGATCCATTCTATTGAGAGGTCCACCTTCTCTTCCTCTACCTCAGGAACTGCCAGTTCTTCTTCTTCATCGTCCTCAAATGGGTTACTGGTCTTGGAAGTCACTTGGGGTGGCCCTCGAGGGGCCGCGGCCTCCTCCTGCTCCCTGCGTTTTTTTTCACTGAGGGCCCTCTTGGTTTCCTCCAGCACTTCCAGCCACTCCCGTTTGATTTTAGCATTTTCCGCCTGAAAAATACGGCTCTCGGGGAACATGAGCAGCTTGAACATGTCCTTCATGGGTGGGTTGTCCTTGACGTTGACCACGGCCAGGCCATCCAGGGGATAGAGAGCGTTGTAGCGATACATGCCCCGCCGCTGTGGCAGCCAGGTGGCCACCAGCAAACAGTCGTTCATGAGGAAGCCGTGCACCCGCTGCAGCTGGGCCATGTGGTCCGCCTCGTACTCCACCAGATCCCCGTTGTACACCAGGTACTGCCCCGGGGTCTCCAGCAGGTGCCGGCAGCCTTCCACCTTTTCCAGCAGGGTGGTGAGGGTGCGCTGCTTCCCTTCCTCGCCCGAACCTGAGCTGTCGCGGGAGGCGCCTCCGGGGGCGGAGAAAAAGGCGGCCTGGCCTCGGAGGCGGTCTCGGCCCCCCGCGCCCCCACCCCCGTCCTCCGCTCCCGAGGCCACGGCGGCCCCAGCCACGGCGGCGGGGAGCAGGGTGAGCGGGATGCTCTCCAGGCTGCTCTTCTGCTCGGTGAGCAGATGACTAAGTTGATACATCTCGCTCTCCAAGTAGGAGATCTCGCGGGCCGTCTCGATGAACTGCCGGTAGTTCTGGTACACGTTGCGCTTCAGGTTCTGCGCCGTCTCCTCCGCCAGCGCCTGGATGCGCTGCCGGTGCTCCTGCAGGTCGCGGTCGCCGTCCGACTGCTGCGACAGCTGCTTCACGTACAGCCTCGCCTCAAAGCCACCCGACTCCAGGTGCCGCCGCAAGCGGCTCGCTCCACTGTCCGACATCGCCATCGCCATTTCCGTCAGGGTCTCACACAGTCCCTGTCACTATCGCCGCCGCCGCCACCACTGCCGAGACCCACCCAACACGCACAGAGCTCCAGCGCTGCGGAAGCAGGATGGAAACGGGACGAGTACGCCTGCGCGCGGGTCTGCGCTTCAAACACTGCGCCTGCGCAAAGGGGCTCGCACAGACAATGCGCCTGCGCAGGGCAGCCCGAGGCTTCGGGTGCCTGCGCCGAGTGCGCAATTGCGGAAGAGAGCGGAGGGCGAGGGCGGAGGGATGTAGGTACTGCGTAGGGGCCCGAGTGACGTGAGGCGTTTGAAGTTATGGGCGAAGGCCGGGGACTCGAAAGGCGGTCACCAGCTTCCTGAAACCTTCTCCTGGCCCGAGCACCTCCTGCGCCAACTAGGACGTGTTATGCTGATTAAAAAAAAATTCTTTTTACGTCCCATAACCTTGGCTTCGACGTTTGATCCCAGCTTAACTCTCGTTCTCGTTCTCAAGCCAGCTTTCCCCGAGTTCTCGCGAGTTTGCCGGGATAACCCGAGAGCAGCCTGGGAGCCGGTATCTCCTAGGAGCTGGACTCGGGCCCTGGGAGCAGCTGGACCCCGGCGGGCCCCCCTTCCGAGCTCCTGGCAGCGATGGACGAGGACCTGGTGTTGGCGCTGCAGCTGCAGGAGGAGTGGGACCTGCAGACCGCGGAGCGCGAGCAGGCCCGGGAGCCCCTGTCGCTGGTGGACGCGTCGTGGGAGCTGGTGGACCCCACCCCAGACTTGCAGGCCCTGTTCGTGCAGTTCAACGACCGGTTCTTCTGGGGCCAGCTGGAGGCCGTGGAGGTGAAATGGAGCCTGCGCATGACCCTGTGAGTCCCGAGGCTCTGGGCGGGCGAGGGTTCACTTCTCTTCTCGTCCCTAGTAGTCTCGGGGGACGTTAATCCAGGGGTTCTGGTTCTGGACCAGGCAGCTCCTTCTTAGTGTATTTTTCTCTTTCTTACTCCGACTCTTTTCCGCTCAAACTTTTAAGAATACTGTGTGAATGTTTCACAACAATGCAAGGTGTTGGTGGTGGGGTGATGTCTGGGAGCCCCGTATGATGTTATGCAAGTTTGTTTTGTAACTTCACAACTTTTACCATACACTTATTGTTTATGTACGTGCATGTATGAATGATACACTTGAATACCATTTTATTTAAAAAAAAAAAAAGAATGCTGAGTGGTTCCCAACGCCACATTACGGCCTATAAAAAAGGAAATGATTGAAAAGGACTTTTCTTTGGAACTCATCTCACATAAAAGTAAACTAACACATTTCTGATTTGTCGTATGGTAGCGCTTTAGGACCTAGGAGGGAGAAACAACCAGAGTCTGCCCCTAAGTAAAAAATGCTGAGGAAGCAGAGAAGCCTCCAAAAGATGTGTGTTGTCCTCTTCTCTACTCAGTAAGATACCACCACTTAGTAGTCAGCCTGCGCTGGAGAAGGAATTGACGTTTGCCTATATCTGGGCCCAGGGGGTCTTCAATGATGTCTATAAAAGGCTTCCTTTTCTACACTCTAGGTTTAAGAAATCCCCCTTTGAAATATTCATCTACTCCACATCAAAGGAGATAAGTTTAGGATACAGTTTGTATACCACCTTGCTCTTTGATTAGGTAACAAACATAACGCTGCCGTAAGACAGATTAAGATGTGATATCAACTTGTTCTTAAAATACAAATTTCCTTCATAAAAACTATTATAATTTTGGAGATGTGCTACTGGAGTATGTCTGCCTGACAAACTGATTACAGAGTGTAGGGAGGAGACTGGGAGTAGAACAGGATTGTCGTCTTTGAGCTTTTGCAGCCTGGTGTTAGGGTAGAGAAGCCACTACTGTTCAGTTATCTCCTTAACTGGGGTGAAATGCAAATATAATAGAGTGTGCTTTCAAGAAAGCCATCTGCCAATAGAGTTCCCTTAGTGTGTACTGCCCAGGAATGTATAAGGATTTGCACTTTCGTCTGTTTCCATTTTGGTGTGTAATTAGGGAAGTAACAAATTTTTGTGGTTGTATTCCAGGTGTGCTGGGGTATGCAGCTATGAAGGAAGGGGTGGAATGTGTTCCATCCGTCTCAGTGAGCCCCTTTTAAAGTTGAGACCAAGAAAGGATCTTGTAGAGGTAATCTTTGCATAAACCTGGTTCTTAGCTCAGTAATTTAGAAATGCTTATCATTAATTTAGACTACTGTGAATTATCCTGTGCATTTAAAAAAATCCCTTTACCCTCTGCAAGTTTTGTCAGTTAAGTAATAGTCGTGGTTACCTTATATTTTTTTAAATAGTGCTTCATAGTTATGAAAGGCTTTCAGATATAGTATCTTACTTGATCTTAACAACAGCCCTGTTGATGTTCATTGTGTGTTGTTCTTATTTTTATAAGTGAGGAAGTTAAGTTTCAGAGAGGTTAAGGAACATGGTTAGAAGCACAGAGGAAAAAAAACAACTTAGGACCCAAGTCTTGCCTTGACATGCAAATTTTGATTCTCTATCCAACCACCACAGTGGTTGTCACTGCATCCATGGTGAGCTGGCAGCACAAACTATAGGAATAGTTGTTTAACATTATTTTGGAATGTTGAGAAACTTTTGAAATGTAGAATGGCTTTTCTTTTCTTTTTTTTTCCCAAAGCAGTTTTATTGAGATATAGTCACATACCATACAATCTATCCAAAGTGTACAATCAGTGGCTTTTAGTATAATCCAGTGTTATGCGTTCATCTGCACAAAATTTTTTTTAACAATTTCATTACTCCAAAAAGAAAAATTCTACACCCCTTAGCAGTAACCTTGTAGAATAGCTTTTGAATCTGGGCCTTGATAGAGTGGCATTTACTTGAAAAATCAAATTCATTTTGAGAGATACAATTAATAATTTAAAAAAGGATTTTCATAATGTTCAGTTGAAATGTTTGATTCTCCCATTTTTCTGTTCAGCATAATTTTTTTAAGACTAAAAAATTCATTGATGCCAGCCTAGTTCTTCTGATGGGACATCTTTTTTTAAAAAAGGATTATTAAAAGTATGCTTTTGAAGATCTTTATGATTTTCACTAAAAATATATTTGTATTTTTTAGAATTATGTGTAAAACGAACACTTTGCAGCAGCCTAATAAACTTTTATAATTTTGCTCATAAACTTTTATATCCTTGGTATGGTATGAGTTTTTTTGTTGTTTGTTTTAAAATGTTACATGATTCAAACTCCAAAACTATAGAGAGTTATGCTCAGAGAAATCTTCTTCCTACCTTTGCCTGACCCTGCCCCCACCCCATTCTTATCTCCCCACCCACTATAGGGAACTATAGTAGTAACTAGTTTTTCATATTTCTTTCACTGTTCTATTTTGCAAATATTTATATCCACTTATTCCCTTCTCTGCCATACTGCACACTTGTTACACAAAAAGTATTATGTACTCTCTTACGTTCTCTGCCTTTTTCATTAAAACAGTACAAATCTTGTAGCTTTCTCCAAATCATTTCATAGAGATCATTTTTATTCTTTTTCATACCTGCAAAGAATTCCATTATGTGGATGTTCTATAGTATAGTCAACCAGTCTCCTATTTCTAAATACTTGGGTTATATCCAATCTTTTTATTTTTGTCAGATGTTACCAAATTCTCCTCCTCAGGGGCTGTACCATTTTGTACTCACACCAGTGATGTGTGGGAGTGTTTATTTTCCCATAGCTTTACTAATAGTGTCAAACGTTAAGAGTTCTACCAATCTTCATAGCAAGAAATGGCATCTTAGTGTAATTTTAATTTGGATTTCTGTTATCATGAGCATCTTTTGACATGTTTATGTGTCATTCATATTTCTGTGAACTGTCCATGATCTTTGCCCATTTTAAAATTGGGTGGTTGGCCATTTCCCTGTTGCTCTTAATATAGTAGGAGATCTCTAGTCTGACTGTGATATGAGCTATCCGTATTTTTTCCCTAGTTTGTCTTTTCACTTATGTTCTTTTTCCCCCATACAGAATTTTAAAGTTTTTATGTAGTTGGATTCTTTAGTCTCTTCTTCTGGATTTTGATGAATAATTTAAAGGCATTCCTGGAACAGGGAATTCTTAAAGTCTGGGGTCTATAGAGCTTTGGCTGTCATATGCAAAGCTTTGTAAATGTGTGTATAGGATTTTTCTGGCAGGATGGTTCATGACCGTTTCTGAAAGGAGCCTGTGATTCAAAGGTTAAGACCTGCAGGTAGAGTAAGAAAATGCTACTGTTCATTTTTATTTTCAAAAGTGCCATTACAGATTCATTTGATTGTTTTCTATTTCAGACCCTCTTGCATGAAATGATACATGCCTACTTATTTGTCACAAATAATGATAAAGACCGGGAAGGGCATGGTCCAGAGTTTTGTAAACATATGCATCGCATCAACCGCCTGACGGGAGCCAATATAACGGTATATTGAGCCACACATACTTAAGATATTTAGTACTTATTTATGAGAGAACTCCTGGGATTTAATTAAAAATAGCTGGGTAGAAACAAACATCTTTGAGGATTTCCACCCACTACCTAGAAGCCTAGAGAAGCTGATTGTTTTATCTAGGACCATAGAGTAGAATGACAGCGGAGCCAGAATTTTATCTGAGGTCTCTGATTTCATCTCAGTAATATTTTTTTTTTTTTTTTTTTTTTTTTTT
>JAKSZT010026446.1:1224161-1351839 GCA_026826555.1 Tolypeutes matacus
TTTTTTTTTTTTAAAGATTTTATTTATTTATTCATTCATCCCCCCCCTTGCTGCTTGTGCTCGCTGGGTCAGCTAACCACGCCGTGCGGGCGGGCTTGCCTTCACCAGGAGGCCCCGGGAACCGAACCCGGGGCCTCCCATATGGTAAATGGGAGCCCTACTGATTGAGCCACAGCTGCTTCCCATCTCAGTAATATTTTATGCATATTTAATTTTAGGACTGCAGTACTTCTCTTCTGGTCTATATCAGTTGTCTCTCTTTTTTTTTTTTTTTTTAAAGATTCCATCTATTTATTCATTTATCCCCCCCCTGCTGCTTGTGCTCGCTGGGTCAGCCAACCACGCCGTGCGGGCGGGCCCGCCCCCACCAGGAGGCCCCAGGAACCGAACCCGGGGCCTCCCATATGGTAAACGGGAGCCCCACCGATTGAGCCACAGCCGCTTCCCATCAGTTGTCTCTTAACTTCGTTTCTTTCTTATAGTCTCCTTTACTCCAGCCTATATTCTCCTACCATTTTATATGCTCCCCCTTTCATCAGAAGTCATCTTTGATTCCACATTGACCATGGAATTAAGGACAAACATCTCAGCATAGTATTATAGGAGGCAGCCTAGCCTAGGGTTGAAAAAGCTTGAGGAAGCAGACTGCTTATGTTCTGGCTCCACCAATTATTAACTGTGTAACCTTAATTCCTCATTTTACTCACTTTTAAAATGGGGACAACAATGTCTATCTATGAGATTAAAATGGGGGCAATAATACCTATCTATCATAAGGATTAAAGGAGAAAATAGACGCAGAGCGTTTGAGCACTAATTAAATATTAGAGTTTTTCAAAAATCATTATTCATTTTATAAAACAACCTTATCCTTTTTTTTTCTTACGTCCCGCAACTCCCTTGCCTATGTTCTGTGTTCCTGTCTAACTGAACTTTTCACCTCCAAACCTTTTCTCATCTGTCCCCTCCCTAAAATGTACCATTTCCTCTTTCCAGTGGGATATGACTTCTCCTTCTTTGAATTTCTTCAGCAGATATTTAACCTCTTGTAATCTTGTATTCTACTTATATACCTCTGAAGATTAATCTTTTTTTTTTTTTTTTTTTTAAAGATTTTATTTATTTATTCATCCATTCCCCCCTTGCTGCTTGCGCTCGCCGGGTCAGCCAACCACGCCGTGCGGGCAGGCCCGCCCCTACCAGGAGGCCCCGGGAACCGAACCTGGGGCCCCCCATATGGTAAACAGGAGCCCCACTGATTGAGCCACAGCCGCTTCCCAAGACTAATCTTTTTTTGTGCCAAGATGTATAATATGTGCCCTTCTAGGAGTTTAAAAATTTGGAATTGAATGGAACCAAATAGAATTATTCCTGCGTATATTAAATTTTGTATTATAGTTGGGTATTTGTTCCTTCAGAAGGCAAAATAGAGGCTAATGTGATGGGAAATGTGAAGTACCTACCCTCCATGTATTATTATCCTTTTCCAGCTCTCAGTTTTAATATTCTAGAGAGCACATTTAATTATTGGATGCACAGTTACTTCAACATCAAGAAAGTGGCCTGCATTAAAGTTAATCAAATGTAAAATCCAAATTAGCAAAAGAATTATGGAGTGTAAAAAATGTATAGTTTCTTCATCAGAATTTACACTTTAAGCAAATCCCTGGTGTACTTCCTTCTGTTTATCTGGTAGAGGATACATTCTTTTATCTTGGATGTCTGTGTGTTTTATTTAGGGGAGGTTTTATAGAGTGAACACCCCTTGCTTTTGCAGGTTGCATCCTGTTATAATGATCACCACAGGGTATCCAGTTTTACATTGTAGACCAATTTTATTTTAGTGACTACATTGTTTGGTGTCACATTCCTAGGCCATAAGTGTTATAGGAGTTGGAAGCAAAACAGATACAATTCACTGTCTTTTTTGCCAGTGAATTATTGAGAGTTCTGAACATAGAGAGGGCAGGATCTCACATACCTCTTTGCCCCAAAACTTTTGTCCTGCCACCTCTTTGGCATCTAATATAATATGCATTATTTGCATGCCTGTCAAGTAATAGAAATTTTTTCTTATGATGTAGAGAGAGAGTTAATGTAGAACCGTCATCCAGCTCTAGAGTTAAGAAAAGCTTATTCTTTCCCACATGGGGAATTTATTTGAAAGTTAAATCTCTTTGGTTAAAAAAAAAAAAATCTCACAGGTGTTCTTTATCTTATACAAATAGTAATTTTCTTTTGAGAGGACAGAAGAAAAAGGTGCACGTGGTCATTTGGTAGTAGTGATTTTTAAGTGGTGCTCTGTGATCCCCTGGGTCACCATGGTGGGAGGCTAGCCCTCCTTTTGGTGGGAGAACTCTTCCTTTTTCTGTTTCTGCTTTGCTTCTAAGTAAGGTTTCATCTAATGGGTGAAAACCTCCTGCTTAAAGATAGAAAAGCTTATTTACAAAGAATTGTATTTGAAGCTTTCATTCACTCAGGCAGCAATATTGAGCATCTTCACTGTGTCAAGCACTGTATTAGCCTTTAAGGAGACAAAGATGAAAACATTAGACTCCTGGACAGCTTTTCAATCTGGTACAAGACACACATCTATAAACAAAGTGTTTCGTTATAAGGATTATTCAGAGATAAGAACAAAGAGCTGCAAGAATGCAGAGAACTAGAAAACCATTCTGCCTAGGAGTTTAGCAAATGCTTCATCAAGATAATGACATTTGTGGTGTTAGGGTCATGCATTTATAGGAAATAGTTTAGTCCTTCATAACCCTTTGGTTGGAGTGGAGGTCGCTCAAAGCCATTGGGTGCCTCCTTTGCACATGGGAGGTCTCGGGTTTCATTCCTGGTGAGTCCTAAAAAGAAGAGGAGCACAGAGAGCAGACAGCGAGTGCAAAATAAATAAAAATAAACCTTTAAAAAAAAAAAAAAAAGAACCCTTTGGTATTGTTATTTTCAGGGAAATTTTCAATATATAACAACAGGAGTGATTCTTATTTATTTGGTGTTATATAAAATTTTGTCTTTATCCTAATGTTTGATCATTTTGAAATCTGGCTTCTATAACTAAGCATTCATAGATTTTGATTTAGTTTCTGTATTCTAATGTCACATTTTCCTACCTTTACACAGTTTAGGAAATACTAATTGCTGGTATTTCCCATTAAAATGAGGCTTTGAACAGAAGCTAAATATAGTTGCTCTCTTTCCCAAAATACTTTTCAGAAAGTTCTGGGAAATGGGAAAGTTTGAAAAAAAAAAAGGGGGGGGTTACTCAGTATTTTATTGAAATTGTTGATTTGTTTACTGAATACTAAAAATTCTCTTCAACCCAGGTATACCATACTTTTCATGATGAGGTGGATGAATATCGTCGACATTGGTGGCGCTGCAATGGACCCTGTCAATATAAAAAACCTTATTTTGGCTATGTAAAGCGTGCTACTAACAGGGCACCTTCTGCTCATGACTATTGGTGGGCTGAGCACCAGAAAACTTGTGGGGGCACTTACATAAAAATCAAGGAACCAGAAAACTACTCAAAAAAAGGCAAAGGAAAGACACAACTAGGAGAGCACCCATTATCAGCAACAGAGAATAAAGGTACCTTGATGTATAACTTTTTCATAACATAGCTGATTTAAAGATACTGTTATCCTTTCGAGAACTGATAAGGTGGGGAGCAGGTATAGCTCAGTGGTTGAGTACAAGGTCCCAGGTTCAATCCCTTTAAAATATTGATAGGTAGGTAGGTAGGTAGATAAAAGATTGTTTTTAGGGAAACGGATGTGGCTCAAGAGGTTCGACATCCGTCTACCATATGGAGAGACCGGGGTTCCATCCCCGGTACCTCCTGGTAAAAAAAAAAAAAAAAAGATTGTTTTTAGTGTAGAAGTTTTCAAGTGTGGATTTAAGATAAAAATCCTATTGTCCATGAAATGATGATAGGAAAATAAGATTGTCAAAATAAAAACAGTAATTCAAATAACAATGCCTGGAATGTAAGTCCTAACTACACCCCTTCCTATCGGTTAGATTCTATCCAAGTAACTTCTATCTATGTATTTTTGTTGGGAGAAGAATGGGAAAAGGATATGACATATATTTGTCAGTACTTCATCTTCAAGATTTATCCCTTTACCCACAAAGTTCAGTTACTGCCTTTTCAGGCAGTGACCAGGTTACCAAAATTGATTCTTCTGCCCTTGTGAAGTTGTTGATTTGATGTGATACAATCCAGAAAAATAAGCTGTACTTCTCAAATGAAACACACTAAGGCACTCAAAATTTTGTGGAGATAAGTGTCATCATTTTGTGAGTAGGAGGAAAGATATGAATGCGGTAGGAGGTTTTTTGTTTTTTTCCTCAGATGAAACCAAATTTAAAGGATACTAAGCAGTTTTCAAAGTAAAAGTTACTTTGCTGTTGCTCTTTGGCATGATAGAATTTCTTATCCAAATATGAGAGAATTTTTTTTTTATCCTTTATGTTCTCTCCATTCCTGAGCTCTGATTTCTGAAGATTGTTCACCTATTAAGTAATATTACACAGATTTAAGTTAGAATAAAATGGCATTTCTTCATTTTGAAAAACTTAGTATTTGTTACTATATAAATTTTGAGTCAAGAAAAAAAATCTTGTTTATTTTGCAGATAAACCAAACAGAGGTGAGACACAGCTGTTAATCCCTTTTAGTGGGAAAGGATATGTTCTAGGAGAAACAAGCAGTGCACCTTCATCTGGGAAATCTATCTCTGCCATTAATAAAACCCAAGATCTTTTAAGTCAAGACCATTCAGTAAGCCCTCTAAGACCTAATTCTAAAATTGAGGTGAAATTTGATCAGAATGGTTCAAGTAAAAAAACTTCTCTTTTAGTCACCCCTGTTTTTAATACCAGTCACCAAAATGTTTTAAGCAACTACTTTCCTCGAGTATCAGTTGCAAACCAAAAGACTTTCAGAAGTGTGAATGGATCTCCATCGAAAAATTTAACAGCTGGTGATATCACTAAAAACTCAATCTCTTCTAGTTCTCAGAGAAGGGTTACGTCTTCTAAGATATCCCTAACAAATTCTTTAAAAGCAATGGAACCAACATCCATGACTGCATCCCAGGATATGAGTGGGTCTGAAGATAAATTTCCAAATAAACGACCCAGGCTAGAAGACAAGACTGTTTTTGCCAATTTTTTTATCAAAAAAGAGCAAATGCAAAGTGATGGTAATGATCCACAATATAGTTCATTTCCTGCAACCTCAACTCAGAATTCCAGCAGTTCAGCCAGCCAGAACAAAATAGTTAATTGTCCTGTTTGTCAGAATGAAGTTTTGGAGTCTCAAATTAATGAGCACTTGGACTGGTGTCTTGAAGGCAATAGCATCAAAGTCAAAAGCTGAAAACATCTTTGAAAAATGAATAGATCTCACATACCATGTGTATTACCTCACTGATTTGCTGTATAGCCAGTTAGGAAGTTCTTGTTAATACTAAGGCCTGTAGGTTATAATGTTCACACAACCAGTACAAAATGTTGTTTTATATATGTATATAATCTGTAATTTAAAAAAAAAATTTGTCTCAAGGTGCTATGCTTTATTCACTCCTGCCTTACATACACACTGTAGCCCAGACTTTGTTATGCCTGTATACATTTATTATTTTTAGATTCTTTTAGTCTTTTTTGTTCTTTAAGGTTTTTAAATCTGTTAATCTTTTTTGAGGACTCTCCTCAAAACTTTACTATGATGAATCCTGTCAAGTATGGGATTAAATTGAATATCTCTTTAACTAGATTAAAACTCATTCCCAGAACTAATGGTAATCTTCACAGTATCAAATGAGTGACCGGAAACAAAATCCTAGCACATGAAGTATATTGTTTTAGGATATTCAACCTCTTCCCCAAAAATCTTAACAGAAAATATATTTTCTGTATTTTAAAGAATTTTATTTTTCTGTTTTACCTTTACTAAAAAGTAGCAGCAGATTTTAGGTTAAAGTAGATGAGAAAATTTCTTTTGGAATATTATTGGTAACCGCCACCCGTAATCCTGTAGGGAAGATCTTAAATTGAGTTTTTAGTTGTTTTCTCAAAATTTAACGAATTGGATGGTTAAAACTCAGTGCTGATTAACACAACTGGTATATATGATATAAAAATGTTGCCTAATTTATGTAACAGTGGAAAATTATCTGGAAACAATATTATGAACCTTAAACCAAATTTGAAACTGTTATAAAAGGAATACCATTTGTACATTCCAAAAAAATACATTTCTTTTTTAAAATGTTCTTTTCCATGTTATAGTGAAGATATTTTACCTGCTTACTGGCTGCACCTCCAGCATACTGGCATTTGCATATTCCCAAGACCCTAGATGCTCACAAGTTTTCTTTTTTTCTTAACTTTCTTGTGATATAACTTGGACATTCTGTAAGGTGCACACATCTGAACTGTACAAATAGGTAAACTTTTACATAGTGTTCACCTGCTTGACTACCACTGAGATCCTCCCTTAGAGGTGCCTCTTTGCAGTCAGTATCCACCAACACCAGAGGTAACCACCCTTTTGATCTCTGTCGCCATAGCTTAGTTTAGCCTGCTTTTGAACTTTGTAAAATAGTATCTTTGTTGCTAAGCATAGCAGAAGTTCCTGCTTTTTCATTGCTTTATAATATTTCTATAAATATACTGGAATTTATTCATTCTCATATTAATGGACATTTAAATTGTTTCCAATTTGGGCTTATTATGAATAATGCTGCTAAGAACATTCTTGTAATGTCATTTGGGAAGCAAAAGTACTCATTTCTGTTGTGCATATACCCAATAATGGAATTGCTGGGTCGCAGGGAATATTTATGTTTAGCTTTAGTAAATACTGCTAGTTTACACTCCTACCAGCAGATGTTCAACATTTTAACACCACTTGTCAGTTCTTTTAATTTTAGCTTACCTGGTTGGGTGCTCACAAGTTTTGATATTTTTTAAATATGAAGTTTAAAATTGGTATTTAATAAATATTTATTTACAGAGAAATGGCTTCTTAATGTGTGTTATGTTGAACATGCAAAGTTTCACTTTCATAGAGGATTATTTTCTCTAATTCAATTTAACATACTATGTGTACCTAAACATTTTTTAAAGAACTTAACTGCCAAAACTGCAACGAGACTCTGGGGGCAATGAAGGCAAATAAGACAGTCAATTTTAGCCTTGTTAGGGAGTGAGACAAAGGCAGATTAATTCAATACAGTTTGGTAAATGCTATGATAGGGTTTCTACTGGCGCTGTGGGGATTTAAGGCAGGACAGTTGGCATAGCCTGAGGTTTCAGGGGATGTTTCTTGGGGGAGACAACATCCAAGTTGAGTCTCCTAAGGTGAGTGGAGTTAGCCTGGTATAGAAGGGTGGAAAGGGTGTTGCAAAGAAAGTAACAGAAGAAAAAGCACAGAAAAAGCATGTTCTACTGGGGGAACGATAAGCTGTTTCAGATGAAGTGTAAAATGTGAGGGGTAGAATGGCAGAAGGTGTAAGACCATAAAGGACAGACCTAGCTAAGAAGACAGTTGAGGGCAGAGATCATATATATTACGCTTTCTACTTTATGTAGTTCCTGGTGATAAGCATGTTGATTTTGTTGGTGGTGTAGTGAGCCTGGGAAAGATTTTCAAGCTAGGCAAGAACACATTCCAGATAGGTTTTGATTGATTCTTCTAGGGGCAGTATAGCTTTCTAGGAGGAACAAGGCCAGTGGCAGGCATGGAGAGTAGAGGATGGGATGAGAAATATTTAGGTGGTAAAATCAAGAGAAGATGGTGTCAAGTTCTAGGGGGTGATGGAAATATCTGTTAGCTGGTAGAAAACTTGAACTTAATTTTAAAATTGGGATTAAATAAGCCTTTACATCATCCATGTTAAAATCTTGAGAGGCCTTACCCCAATCAAGATATTAAAACTGGTGGATTGGGAAGCGGCTGTGGCTCAATCAGTAGGGCTCCCGTTTACCATATGGGAGGCCCGGGTTCGGTTCCCGGGGCCTCCTGGTGAAGGCAAGCCCGCCTGCACGGCGTGGTTAGCTGACCCAGCGAGCACAAGCAGCAAGGGGGGGATAAATGAATAAATAAATAAAATCTTTAAAAACAAAAAACAAAAAAAACTGGTGGATCTGGGTATCTGGGGGATGGGGTGGGGGTATGTTGAATGGAGTTTGTGTTAGTTTTGCAACTGTCCTGTAGGTTCAAAATAATTCAGAATTAAAAGTTAAAATAAAAAACTTTTGAGAAAACTTAGACAATAACGATTCTGTTATTCCCCCACCCCCAAATGTGAGTCATCTCTATTATATCAAATGAATAGGTTTTCTTTTCTTGTTTGCTTGGTTTAGTTTATGTTTTCCCTTTTTAAGTAAATTCCTATCTTAATAGCAGAACTGTAATTCCAGTTCAATCTTTAAATGCTCACCCCCCTTTTGGGGAGATGGGGTAGGGGGAAAAAGACTTTCTATAAAAAAACTCATTTTTTAAAGTTAAAGTTACACATTATCAAGACTTAATTTTAAAGTTAATGTTTTTTTGGCTATTGTAGAAAATCAATGCATATCTAAATGGAAATTCTAAGGTGACTGGGAAAATACTATGACAAAAACTTTTCATACTGTCCATTTATCCCATTGTCTCCAAACACTGAGATTGTATTTTTTTCCCCAAAGTTTGCAGGATTTTGAAAGTAAATTAGGGGAAACGGATGTGGCTTAAGCGATTGGGCTCCTATCTACCATATAAGAGGCCCAGGGTTCAATTCCTGGGGCCTCCTGGTGAAAGACAAGTTGGCCTGCGCGGAGTGCTGGCGCAGGATGATGACGCAACAAAAGGAGACGGAGAGACAGAGACGCAGCATAACAGGAAGCTCAAGTGGCGCAAGAGATTGAGCAGCCTCTCCACTCTGGAAGGTCCCAGGATCAGTTCCCCTTGCCGCCTAAAGAGAAGCCAAGCAGACACAGGAAAACACAGAGAGCAGACAGCGAGTGCGAAACAAAGGGGGCGGGGATAAATAAAAAAAATAAATCTTAAAAAAAAAAACGTAAATTAGAAGTGAAATAGCTGAGATATCTTCCTGCAAAATTAGTACCTGGCTGGGATCCTGTGTCTGTTGGCTGCTCCAGAAAACAAAACTGAACATTTTGTTATTTGTTAATTCTGTTACTTATTGAGGGGGCAATAATTTCTTTTTCTCCCTTCCCTTCCGTTCCCCTTTCCTTCCCCATCCCGTCATCATCCCATCATCCCTTTTGTTAGCTTAGTTTTTTGTCCTTGGAACTATTTGTTGCCTTTTTTAGCAATTGTTTGTTGATTAGCAGCATATCCATTAAGTGAAGTGAAACTCTAATATGACAATTATTATAAGTTAAGTTAGCAGAAAAGGGTGAGATGCAGAGATGAACTCTGGCGACTTTTAAAAAATTATTATTTATAAGATTACTTCTTCCTCACATATACTTTGAAATGAAAAGTAAAAGACTTGAGAATCTTCTTAAGTGACTGGAATCATGTCATTAAAAGTTACCATGTTGTATAATAGAGCAGAGAAAAGGGGGGGGGGGAGCACAGAAACGAGGTGTTAAAACTACCAAGAGATTTAGCCTCCAGTTTAGTCAACACTAGGTGGTGCTCTTGGTAAGTTAAATTTCTCTGGGGGAAAAAGGCAAAGCCAAGTCAAAGGGACAAAAGAGAAACTTGCCAACAACTGGAACTAACTATAATTGCCAGTTCTGATTCACAGAAAGGAAAGAACAGGTTATGATCTCAAGTCCTGTAAGGGGACAAAGCAATCCAAGAGTGTGCTTGTTCAAACAAACAAGGACTGAGCTACAGGTCACCTTAACCTCCCTAAAATGATTTTCATTTCACCTTTTTTGCTGAACACCAAAATAATACCTCAGCCTTCTACCACAAGAAAGTACCCAGATCTGACGAAACGTGATAATGCCCCATAGGAAGTCTTCCAGACAAGGCAAGACCCATACTTTTCTACCACTTTTAAATTTATAGTACTCCTCCTTTGAAGATCCTCAGCTGTTTCACTTACCTCTTTGTTCTAGATTAGGCTGAAAGCTTCCTAAGAGGCCTATTAGACCTACACGAGAGGTCTAATACAGCAAACAGCTACTTTTTGCCTTGGTGTTAAGTCAATGAAATGGCCAGGCAATTTTCAAGTCTGTTTTACACCCTTGTGTACTGATCCTTCTCCATACTTCGCTGAAGAATCAATGTTTTATGTGTATTTTCAAGCTAGAATAGTCTTAAATCCCACATCATTTCCAGGATATAAGCATTCTTTGCAGACTAAACACATGGAAACCTGGATTTACATAAAAGAAACTGGGAAGGTATTTGACATTTTAAAAAAGTTCCTCACAGGATTCCTTTATGGGATTTGTATACATTTAAAACAATAGGTAAGTATAAATATGTGTGTATAGACATATATATATATATAATACACACACATAAATGGTTTATGCAGTTTCCCATAACCCATTTATAAAGATGGTTTCTTTTTCTTAACAGTGTATGTCATCTCATTGTTGCATGTATTTGTAGATTGTTCATTTTCATTGCTGTATATTTCATTGTATAAGCATATCACAATTCATGTGCATGTGTCCATTCTTAATATAACCCTTTTAAACTATTTTGTTGTGTCCTCTTGGCTGCTTTCCTTTTTTTCAATGTCCTTCATAATGTTTTCAGTTGAATCTATAAATTCCTTGGACACTTTGTAGTTTAATCTTAATTTGACATAATTTTGCCGTTTTAAGTCTGAGTTACATCAGCTTGTTTCACAGCTTCCTATTGGCTTTTTTGTCCATTTCTTTTTTTTTTTTTTTTTAAAGATTTATCTCCCCCCCACACCCCAACCTCCCGTTGTTTTTGCTCTCGCTGTCTGCTCTTCTCATTCGCTGTGTGTTCTTCTGTGTCTGCTTGTCTTCTCTTTAGGCAGCACTGGGAACTGATGCTGGAACGTTCCAGAGTGGGAGAGAGGCTGCTCAATCTCTTGTGCCACCTCAGCTCCCTGGTCTGCTGTGTCTCATTATCTCTCCTTTGTGTCTCCTTTTGTTGCATCATCTTGCTGTGCCAGCTCTCGCTCAGGCCAGCTTGCCTTCACCAGGAGGCCCTGGGAATCAAACCCTGGACCTCCTATATGGTGGATGGGAGCCCAATCACTTGAGCCACACCCTTTGTCCATTTCTTATCTGACAGCTTTGAATTTCTCTAACTTCAGGTGTTAATTTTAATATCTGCAAAGACCTTTTTAAGGATATTTCATTCAGGTTGGGGTGTTGTGATGGTTAGGTTGTGTCAACTCAGCCAGGTAATGGCACCCAGTTGTTTGGTCAAGCAAGCACTGGGCTAATACAAGGGCATTTCATGGACTTTAAAATCAGTGAGTTAATTGCATAGGTGGCTGGTTACATCTACAATCAACTGAGGGGCTTGCTGTCAGCAATGAGTGATGTCTCATCCAATCAGTTGAAGGCCTTAAAAGGAGATGTGATTTCAGCATTTACAAATAATTCCCATCTCTACTTTGGACAGTCAGCACCTCATGGGAAACTCATAAGGACCTTCATCGGAGCCCCTGGTTTGCAGCCTGCCCTAGCAATGTGGACTTGTGCATCTCCCCCCACCCCCATGGTGTGACAACTTTACAAAATATCATACTATTTACAGGTATCTCGTAGGTTTTGTTTCCCTAGAAAACCCTAATACAGGTGTGGTTAATTATCTACCTTATGGATGAGGGGAGATTATTCATCTAACAGAGCAGATTCTTTTTTTTTTTCTTCTTAAAGTAGCTGTTTTGGATGTTGTCTGCCTTTTTTTTTGCCTATTTTGAAATGTTTTTTCTTTGACTTGCAGCACACTTGATCCTATGTAAGCAGGGGTGAAGGATTTGGGTGGCTTACCAGGTTTCTTGATTCTAAAGTGCTCTCTCTTCCATTGTCTAGTGCAATGTCAGACTTCTCGCAGATGGGACTTTTGTGGATGTGAATTAGGTAGGTGGGAAGGGTTGGAGTCCTCTGATTTTGTAATTTTTTTCCTGCAGGACCCTTGCTTCCTTCTTTCACTTTATCATCAAACCTCCAAAAGACATCTCTCCCCAAATGGCCACCTTCAATCTTGTGAATTTTCAAAACTCTTCTTTTTGATTCCCTAGCAGCCAGTGCTCTGATGCATGTGTCAGACATCAGTATTTTCATCACCAGGGATGGGGATCCTTCCTGTGTACTGCCACTGCTACCACCCACACCTCTTTCACAGGAATTACTGGAGGATATGCTCCACTGAAATGATGGATGAAATGAAGAAAGAGGAAGACACCAAAGACAGGAAATAGGAGATCCAAAACAAGAGAATGGTAAAGGGAATCTCCAGAATAATGGTGAAGGGAGAGGTCCAAGGAAGGCAGGTGTGTGCCAGGCAGACAAGGCAACCAGTCCCAATGGGAGGTTAGAAGCCACAGGGAACAAATGAAAAATGTAGACATTAACTTTAGGGGAAAAAGTAAGTTGTGGAAGAAAATAAAAATAGTCATAGTTTCCTATATGTCTCACCTTTGAATAACAAATAGTTGTAACAGAAACAAAGGATTAATCTGATCCAAATAACAATGCAATCATATAAAGAAGAGCAAGGGATGGGAAAGTTTGCTTTATGCAAGATGGAAGAGGGTTGGAGAATCTCATATGGAGGAGTTAGTAGATAATGCCTAATACTGAAATATCAAGATGGTGTAATGCAATTATTTTTACTTAGAACTAATGGGGTGAACACCCAAAGAATCATGTAGAAGAGCAGAAATTTATTTTCTCAGGCAAAGAGCATACAGGGCTACTATTTTTCTTAACCCTTACAGAAAAACTTGATTTAGCTATATGGGCCTGTATAACTTTGAGTTAAAAAAACAAATACAAAGAAGAAAACCCATATTCAAGTCCTGGCTCTCTACCACCTAACTAGCTATGTGACCTTAAGCAAGACACTTCTCTTACCCTGTTTCAATTATAAATGGAGATACAGTTTGCTCTGTCTACTTTATATGTCTGAGATAAAACACGTAAAGAGACGTAAAGAGATTTTGTAGAACCATAGGAATATAATAAATTTGGCATTTCTAATCTCAATGAGGGAAAGATCTTTTTCAATAACTCTTTGACCTTTATGATTACTTGTTCAGAGTTCAAAAATTGCCCATTCAATAAATAGAGGTTCAGCCACCTGCAGCGATTTAGGTTCTCCCTATTTTGTGAAGCATTTTATATTTAAGTGTTTTCTACTTATGGCACTACTTCCAGTTCCTGAGGCCATTCCCTTTACCAACCTCAATGCTCCAATCGTGTATCCATGAGCATCACCATATTTCAGAGGAAGTTTATTTGTTGGTGATCATGAAAAGAATCTGCATAAAACCCAAAAATAGAATCTGAGGGATGTATTCATATCCTTAGAAGTCCAAAAACTTATCCTTGAAGCAATAGAGACTGGTTGCTTACTTTTGCATGTTTAAAACTATTTGAAAAAAATCCAACAAACAATTATATATTAGATATATAGTATAAATATATATATCATTGCAGTCCATACCTAAAATATAGCTCTTTTCTTGGACCATGTTCACCTTGGGAAATACTCTGACAAACTGCTTTACAACTAAACATCTATCATGATAAGGAAAGCAATGAACACTCTTGCTTCCAAATGATTAACATTTACAATTGAGAAAATTATCAGTTATTCAAAGCTCATTATTCTAATTTTTCCCTTCTACGGTTATAACTGTTAAAGGAGAAGAGAATAATATTTGTTGAAGGCCTACTATGTTCAATGCATTATTAGTTACTTTACATACTGTATTTCATTTAGGTCTCACACAACTATAAATTTGGAGATATTGTACTTATTTTCAGATGAAAAAACTCAGAGGTCACACAATTAAGTGATTGAGCCAGAACTAAACAGAGATTTGTCATTTGTCAGTGTTCTTTTTTTTACTACGCAATCTATTTTGATCAGTTTTATTCTCTAACTCATCTGCCTCTTCCTGTAATCCTCCCAACTATATTTCAGTACCATTCTCCAAATCCTAAAATAGGCCTAAAAATAACAAGATCACCACACTGAATGTTGAAAATAAGGGATAAACATTTATATTGCTCTCATGTTATAATAAGAGCCCTTATGTTTTATAGTCTATGACCACACAGATTAAACTTTCTTGCACACACACAACAGAAGAGCCATGACAATTAAGAGATAAATGCTTAATGCTCCTTCCTTGTCACAGCAGAGGGATGATACAGATATACTCAATACCTGAGTGTTAAAAGTAATTTTTAAAATCCTATTTTTTGAGCATCCAGACACAGAGCTCATAGGTCCCACTGACAGTCCAGTTACCTCCAGGATGTTTCTAAAATTGTTGGACCCCTATGTTTACTGTTCTCTCTCGTTATTATTTACAAAAAGTAATACCAAATGTTCTGGACTAAGCCAGAGATATGAGATAGAAAAGCACATTATCTGATAAAAGGGCCTGTTAAGAAAGCCAATGATAAAATAAAGGATTTAAAAATAAAAAAAGACAGCTGGAAATAACAACCATATTTTTTTCAAGAACATTTATGCTTCTTTTTAATTAGATTAGCTTTACAAGCAACTTGAGAGCTCTTTCATAATGAAACACGGCTTTTCAAATTACATGACTTTTTATATGACTCCTGAAATTCTCTGCCTGTTATTGATAAAGGTCTGTGTTTTACAGCTGGTTAATGTGTTGAGAATAAAAACAGCATTATGAAGCTTCATCTTTAACCAGGATTAAACACATATAGGTCACAAATAGTTTTAAATTTTGTTTTAAATAAAAGTCCTAATTGATGACAAGTTAACGGTCCCTCTAACATTAAATGAATAGATTTTAAATGGTTATTAAAGAAATGGTTATTTTGATTTCTTTACCCTTTCACAATGATCTCCAAGTAATTATATAAACTTAAAAAAAATACACAATTTAAGACCTGTCTGGTAAGCACAACCAACAGATAGTAGAATCTGATACTTTGCACAAATGAAGTACACATTTGAAAAACACGAGGGCTCCCAAATTAAAAGGCTGTTGCTGTACATCTTGAAAATCAAACAAACCTTCCATCAACTTAATACAGTATCTACTAAATCTAAAAATGATAGCACTTTTGAGTTGTGGCCTAATGCAATGCATTGCACTGCACTGCAGGCCAGATAGCCAAGACAGCTTGCTCTCCTTGGTCAGGCTGGCAGAGGCACTTACTGTAGAGATGTTAAATTTTATTATCTGGAACGAAGGAGAGGAAGTACTACAAAACTGAATACGGGCAGGGAAAAATAATACACTATAATTTCCACCTGCAAGGTCTCCTAAATGAGATCACAATACTGAATATTTAATCCCACACTAAGTCCACACTGTCAGTTTCACTAAACATATTTTTTCATGTTTTGCATGAACAATAGCAATCTTTTAATGAAAATTACTAAGGTTTCATAGGAAAGTTCTCTAATTGAATATAAACTATATAGATGCTAAAACTTGTAAGTTGAAATATACAGAAATATTTCTGTACACTCATTATTTTGGCAAAGATGATCAAGGATACAGATAGAAAACAGAGGGACTTAAGTGGACAAGGTCTTTATACCCATAATTCATGTAAAATAAGGACACCCTTTGGGCTTTGTTAAAGAGCCTAGGAAACTGAAGTCTAAGATATCCATCCCAATTCATTCTTTACATTACAGAAGTCTGGTAGGTCTTGTGTGATTTTGTAATATTCCCTCTTTTTCTAAAAGGTAAACAAGAAAACCTTTAAAACATAATAAAATCATCTAGTTTTGCTTTTTGTTTCATTTTTGATTTCTTTTAAAACTAAACATACATCTTTCAGTGCTGGTAAAAAGCCAGCGTCACGTTTAGGGAATGCCTTAATAGTAAAAGTCACTAAACATTAAGCCTGTAATGACACATTTCAGTTTTAATGCTTGATACTATTTAACAGAATCAAGGTTCTGATCGACAGACAGGTCACAATAGTAGGAAAAAAACATAATGGCAAATTTGGAAGTACAATCATCTTGAAGTGAAGCAAAAGGAAAAGTCTTAGGAAGGGAGACATTAATTTCTAAATCTACAAGATACACCTGAAAGCCTAAGAAAGCCCTTTATTTTAGGAACTTCGTGCTAAGAATAACTTTAAGTTCATTGAGTGCCTGTCACTTTGATTAAAAGAAAAAATTTAACCCAAATGATAAACCCTTCTTACTGTGTATTTTTTCCCTTGGAAAACATGAACTAAAGGTTATTCATTTATAGTAAATAGTGACTTTTTTACTGTTATGTTTCATTAATAACAATGTCCTAAAAATAACAGCAGCAATCTTTAAAAAGATTTCAAATTAGTGTAAGATATGACAACAAAACAATCAGATATTTCAGTTGGTAATTAAAGTGCTCCTTTTCTTAATTTAAGTAAAAAGAAATTAATCATCAGTCACTGGCAATAATCATTCTAAGAGGTCTTTTAGGGCAAAATTTAATAGTATGAAGAAGTTTACAAAAATAGATTGATGCTATTTTGGGGAATAATACTGTAATTTTCCTCAATTTATTTTTGATAAATTGTACCTAATCATACAAAAATTACCCCTAAATTCAAGGTTGACTATATAAAAAGGGAGAAATAAAATGAACTCAGCTGACAGATCTGGCAAAATATAGGAATGAAAAATTCTACATAGGGCACTTATTTCATGTCCAGATGTAAATACCACTTTCAGCTGATAGCGTACATCCTTCCCATTAGCAATCACAGATCTGAAGTCAATCATGCAGTACAAAGCCACAGCAGTCAAGATCTTCTGTTTGACGCAACACAAAAAAAGTTGTTTGTTTCCTTATTAAAATGCCACCTGGTTGTCTATTTTTCTTTATCCCATTTATTCATATTCACAAGTTAACAAACAGCATCAACAATTATTGTAGGTGAAGTGGGGTATTGCTGGATAAAAGGCTCTATAAAACGTCTTTACTGATTGAATCAGAAGGTTTATTGAGTTCAGTCCTCACACCTTTTTCACCTGCAGGGGATAAAAAAAAAAAAAAAAAAAAAGAAATGATTCATTAAGGACCAGACAGCCTCTGCTACTGCTTCCCATTTAATTCCTCTAACATTATAAGCAATATTTCATCTTTGCAAACATCATCTGAGAATTATCACTCTCGTACTTCCAAATGTTACCCTCAGCATTCTATTATGATGTATGTGTTACTTAGAATTAGTAAACTTTCAAAGGTAAAAATCGTTCTCTATACAGAGATAATGATTTTGTCTCCTTTTTAATTTTAAAAGAAACCTGAATGACTATAAAATTGTAAAGCGTGAGCTTCACTGACAGCACATACTGGGCTTCTGCCACAAATAATGGTTTTAAAAAATACACAGAAAATGCGTGTACATCCAATTTTTATATTTCTATAAAAGGTTGATGTGGGATTATCAATGGCTCATGAAAATACAGCTAGTTAATCAGAACTATGAAAATGAACAGAGCTCTGGAGTTATAAGGTAGGGTTAAAGAAAAGACAGGTAAGTGGTCCATCAGATGGAAAACTAAGACCCACTGCTCTAGGAGAAACAGGTCAAAACTAAGGGAGTGGCATACTGAAGGATCTTCAGATTTAGTACAAGTGTGCTGACCTACGTACACCAGATGCAATCTGCATGCCTGTCTGATTTTCTGATTTTGGCATTTCAATTGATCTATTTTGTATTAATTTTCTCATGCCCACATTCAACATGGAAGACCTGCGATACTCTTTAGAGTATGTAAGTTTAAAAAGGAAAGGATATTAACTTACTAAGGGAAAATAAGAGGAAGCCAGAGGGTAGTTACCAAGAATTAAGTTTCCTTGTGATTAAAGGATCATCAAAGAAAAACTCTGCTTGTATGTGAATAATTTCCTTAGACTTATTTGCCTCAAACTTTCCTATTCTTTGGATAATTTTTATTGGTTAAAGATAAAAATGAAGATGACTTAAGAGAAGTCTACTTTTAAATGAAGGAGTTAAGAAATGTGACAAAACAAGGAATAAGTATTCATGGCATTACTAAAGACTATGCTTAAGCTCATTGAAAGCACCACATGACAGCAGGGTATTTTTCTTTTTCCAATATACCCTGACCCAAAATGATGATTACCTGTTAGATATTTTACTTTAGCTCGTGCTCTCTCATCTGCATCAAAATACCAAACAGTTATTGCGTACCTAAAAGAAAATTTAGAATAGGGTAAGAATGATCACAATGTGGGGGAAAAGTGGTATGGTGTTGCAATGGTATATTAAAAATTGTAATGCCAATATTATGCCTAAATTGGAAATATATCAAAGGATAAATGAGTACAGTAACAACTCACTTATCTAGTAATCTCAACTCTGAAGAATATAAGTAGAGAGCCAGGAGTTGTCAAAATTGATGTTGCAAAGTTGATAAATTTTTGTGACCTTTTAATAACCTAATTTAACATATTCTTCTATCTTTTTTGCAAGCCCACTACAGATCAGCCGCAGACAATATGAAGTTAAAGGATGGCTGTCACAGGAAAAGACCACTATCAATAGCAAAAATACTAAGGGAGAAGAGAAAAACAAAGAACGCAAAGCGTAATAGCCTGGGGGGCCCCTAAGTGAAAGGAAGAGCATAAAGTCTGGACAGCCTCTGATATCACTATATTATAGCAAAGATTAATGTGGACTTTTACAATACTAACCTCGAATCATCAAGAAAGATAAATTATGCTAAGAATTTTTTTTAGGATTTTCATCAAAATAATTAAACTGTGTTTTGAAGTTTAACATTTAGCTAAATTTAATTTTTATGAAAATTTCACTTATTTGGAATATCTCATTCCACAAATGAATGAGGCAACTTTGGCTTATTAAAACTCTATAAAGAATATAGTTTACTCCTTTTGGTACCCATAATGGGGAAAATATACATACACTACAGGAAGTGAAAGTATGCTACAAATCATTTCCCTAGTAGAACAGAACATAGCAGTTAGCTAAAATATCTTGCAGATTCTGGCCACTGATCATGGGGAAAAAACCAACACGGATCTAATGAAGAACCAGTAAATGCTACAGAATTAAATCATGTAGCATATTTTGAAGTAAAGAGTCAAATGTAGAGTAGTGTCACAGAGTCTTGGAGTTTGGACAACTGGAGAAATTAAGACCCACAAGTCACTCAGCTGCTGAGTGGTAAAGATAAGATCAAAGTCTAGATCTCCCCATTTCTAGACTCTGCCTGCTCTTTCCAGAATTCTACCACCATTCTTGCCATGTAGCCTATTCTACTTTTCTGGGTGGCCTTGGTAATGGAAAAGGGGTACAGATGTATAGTTTTAAATCTCTTTTGTCCATGCTCCAAAACCTTTAATTACTTAGTAGTCAGAGTTCTAATATTTTATCAACTCCTTCTAAGCCCTTATCAGAAAACACCTGTAAATTACTATATGTCATTCTATCTTTCGATCCTTATATCCCATTGATCTATTTCAAGAATCCTTTTCTTCACATTGGTCTCTGCACCATAACTTAAACAATGTTGCCTTTTTTCCCTCAGGGCTTTGTTAAAACTATTGTACTCCTTGCTTGGGTTCAGCTTAACATCGAGCTTCACTTCAAATGAACACTACTTTCTCTCTCCTCTGAACTCCTATAGCACTTATCCTCCACAGTCACTTGGCATTTATTTACTACTCCCAGATGTTCACTATTTCTTCAACCAAACCATACTCCAAGATTCCATAAAAAGGAATGTCTATGAGGCGTCTAGGGCAGAAAAAGTTTTAAAGAAGCAGTAAAGAAGTTCTCAAGGGACTCCTGGATGCTGACAGGAGACATGGGAGATCAGGGGGGCATATCACGTTATATGA
This sequence comes from Tolypeutes matacus, assembly GCA_026826555.1. NCBI lineage: Eukaryota > Metazoa > Chordata > Mammalia > Cingulata > Chlamyphoridae > Tolypeutes > Tolypeutes matacus. The sequence goes on from JAKSZT010026446.1 coordinate 1,244,198, forward strand.
TGGGATACTCCTGTTCTCCATTCTTGACTTCTCATGATCTCTGGCACATAATGCTCAGCACACTACTTACGATATAAATCAGGGTTCAAAGCAACATGGCTCAGAAGGAAGAAGGAAGAAAAAAAGTAGAGCTGACAACAAAGTCTTTATTTAGCACCTCAAAGGGTGGCCCATCTCTCCAGCATCACTGTTAAAAGTCAACTCTTCTCCCAGCATATCTAAAGGTATGCATCTCCTCACCGTATCTTAAATCACTGCCTTTCCTAAGCTAGATACAGCACTGAATGCCAGTGACTCACTACCATAATGTTCAGAATCCTTTGTATAATAATTTTTAAAAAGTAAAATGGTACAGTTTATCTACAAATATTTATTTTCATAAAGTCTGGAACAATGACTGTTTTAATAGTCTTAACTTGCAATACTATACCATGTAGGAAAAGAATATAATGAAACAGATGCTTATTATTATTAATACTAAAGGATTGTTTTTCTAACATTAATTCCCATACACGGTAACCTTTCTGCTACTTTTCTTCTTTTTTTCTTCACTTCTGTTCTCTGATTACCTCTTACTTTTCTACTCTGTATCCATTTTTTCCCCACATCTCCCACCCCTTTTATCCTTCCTCAATACTTTTTAAAAGTATCTTAAGTACAGAAAGACACTCAATTAGAAAACTTTCAAATTTATCCTATCCCCTCCTATCCTACCAAATTCTTTAAAAATTTTTTCTTAAAAGGAATACTACCTTGTAGCATATGCTGGTTGTACTTCATGAGGGTTGCGACGGTCAGACCAGAAAAACAGCAGTCTATCAAATTTGGGTTCAATGTCAGCAAACTGGGCTTTGCCTTCCGGAAAAATTCGAAGTATACCTCCACTTACCTAAGAAAAGAGTGAAAAATATAACTATGAGTAACAAAAAATGGTACAAAACCAAATGTAGGGGGAAAAAAAGACAATTTCAATGAATCAAAATTGTAAACTGGATTATTCATAAATATATCTTGACCAATAAGGCAAGAAGGTGAATTGAGATGTTAAGTATATGCACCAATGAAAGAAAAAATTCACTTTTTGTTTTAGGGATTTTTAAAAATACTCGATTGAACAAATGAATATTGTTTGAATTCAAAAGTCCTAAAATGATGTTTTAAAGTTTGGAAAATCAGCAAACATTTCTTATTTAAAGAATTCAGTGTATCAGTGGAACTGTCATCACTTATCTTTATTATCACCATCATCATCATCAATTATGCTTATTAGAAACTGTAGCTTTCCTTTTCCAGGCTTGGCCTGACACACTGCTACCTACCTATTTATAAAACTTGATTCCACCCATAAATCATTTATCATCATCAATATATCATTCTCTATTTGGAATTAAGATGGATTCACTTATTCATTCCAATATTGACTGAGCAACTGTGGTAGGCCCTAGGTTTAGGGCAGGGAATAATACAGACATAGCCTGTTCTCACGGCATTTATAATCTGGTGAAGATTAAAGGTAGGCAAAACCCACCCAATGAAGCAGCAATTTACCCTTGAATAACTAAACTCCCAAGCAGGTAGACCCTTAAAATTGAAATGAACTTGAATGCCTAATAAAGGTATCATGGTGGTTGATCCTTTATAGAATCTATAGTTAGAGAAACTGTTTATCAAGTTCATCCTCAAGTATAGTTAAATTCAAGCTACTTGGCAACCCTGCCAACCTTCATCAAGTTCCAATGTTGTTCAGAGTGATCTCCAAGGTAATCATGTAAACATGCAAAGAACCTCTAGATTGTAACTGAGAACATGTCATCTTTTTTAAAAAAATTTCTGCCCCCTTTCCAATCATTGGGAATATCACAGGTGATCTGCTGAAAATGTTTGAAGAGAAAGAGAGAGTTGAAGTTTCTAGTCTTGCTCTGGAACACCTTCCCTGACCTCTGAATTAGGTGGCCCTCCTATGTGCTCCCATAGCAATCTATCAGAAACTTGGCACAATCAATTGTAATTGTCAATCTACTGATTTGTACCCTCTCACAGATTCAAAGCTCCAAGAGAGCTAGCTATTCTACTCTGCTCTATCCCCAACATCCTAGACAAGGACTGGCATACCTGCAGCAGACGTTTTCAGTGCTACCTATAAAAATTCTACAGACTTTTTCCTGCCTATGTACTAATTTAAATAAACCATATGTTAATGACCGTGGGTAGGTCATATTAAAATTAAAAGATCAACCTAGAAAGAGCCTAACAAAATCTAGAAGTTAAATATCAAACATATTTCTAGCTTTCACAAAACCAGGGGGGAAAAAAATCAATTTTTAAGTTTTAACCAAAGCCACACCAATCTATTTTGTGCCTTGGGCTCAAGGTGAGTTACCAAATTTATCTAGTTCAAACTTTGAAAGCTATAACAGAAGAACCATGTTTATCTGCTGATATAATGTCTCAAAATCTACTTAGCTGTAAATCTTACCTCCTTTTTGAACTTGGATTAGGATAGTGGAAATTCTTTATATCAGCATTGTATTGAGAGATTTACTGGAGCACTGTGATCATATCTCATATATATATATATATATTTTTTTTTTTTTAAAGATTTTATTTATTTATTCATTTATCCCCCCCTTGCTGCTTGTGCTCGCTGGGTCAGCTAACCACGCCGCGTGGGCGGGCTTGCCTTCACCAGGAGGCCCTGGGAACCGAACCCGGGGCCTCCCATATGGTAAACGGGAGCCCTACTGATTGAGCCACAGCCGCCTCCCCATATCCTATATTTAAAACAACTTTAGTGTAAGACTAGGTTGTTGCACATTGAAGACTTGGATGGTTTCCATTTGCATATGTAATAAAGGATGGATAGTGTTTTAAAGATAATCTGGATTTTAAAAAATCACCCTGTAACAAGGTGTAGTCATGTTGTGAAAATTCACCAAATTGTACACTATGTTCACTCTATTTGAATGTTCTACTTCAAAAAAGAATATTAAAAAAGAGTTTTAAAAAATCAACTAAAAAAGTCAGTCTATACAACCTCCAATATAATAATAGATGACATATTTTAAAAAATCATTTAAATTTAAGTTCAACTCTGGTGAATATTAAGGAAATATATATACATATATTAAAAGGTACTATACATTATGATTGTTTTTACATGTTATGTCAGTATTGATAAATTTCTAGTTTTTCCTATACTAATCAGAAAAAGAAGGAATCCTGCCTTTATCCAATATTCAATCCTGCAACCCAATGCCAGATAACATCTCAACAATGCAAAGAATAAAATGTAGAAGTAGCAATATCCATGAAACTGTTTATAAATAATTTTCCCCAAAAGCCATTATAAAATAATCTTTTTTTTTTTTTTTTTTTAACAATAGTTAAATTTTGGATAAAGGTGTCAATATCTGAAAATAAGGGAAAGCACTTTTTGGGATTTATTAGTATTAATTTTCCTTTACAAAGATCCAAGTGAGTCAAATCTCAGGTAACAAATCCAAGAGAAATTTTTAACTGTTCCACATGTTATGGACAGTCTCTCCTACAAAGACTATGAATCTTAATACCTGTGAGAAAAATACCTGTGATAAATACCCCAAATACCTGTTAGAGGGAAAAATAAATGCTCAATTAAGTTGCATACCTTGGCATCCCAGTCTTTATTAAGATAATATATACATGTCACACATCTTCCATCTCCATTTGGATTATCAACGTGACGCACATAACCTGTTCCATTCCCTGGATAACAAGCAACCATGGCCTGTAATAATAATAATGATAAAAGTCCATGTGTGAATAAAATAGCTTATAAAACAGATCTCTGAGTCTTGTCTACTCTGACTTATACTTAAATTATTCTCTCTAATAAAATTAATATTTTGTAGATAGGAAGTGGTAAAGACATTCTACACTGATATTTAGAAAGAGGTGAACAATCCAGGGCCTGGTAAATTCTGCTTCACAAAGACAGGAAAAGCCACCACTGAAGGATCAAAAAGCAACCTTCCTATGATAGACTGGCTGTCGCAAGCCAGTTGCCTCTACTTCAAATCCCAAAGGTCAAAAGGATCATGAGGCCCCATATTCATTATCTTAATTCATATTGATAATCATCAAGTGAGTTTTCCTCTGCTCAGTGGGAAGTTACTATCCACTGTGAACTCATCTTAGAACATCAGCTTTATGGTCAGACAGGTAAACTACCCAAGTCAAACACCCATTTGACATTGTCTCTGAATGACAACAATGTGGACAGGCATAATTTAGAATGTCAACTCTAAACTCATTTAATGTCAGTGATTTATATTTAAAAAGGGGTAAGTGAAAAATTAGCATATGACTAACCCTCTTCAAATCAGAAGGAAAGTGTTATGGATTGAATCATACCACCCACCAAAATTTTTGAGGTCTTATCCCTGCTTTGTACATATGAACACGCGTAAATAAAAAGGATCTTTGAAGATCCTATTAAGACGAGGCCAAACTGAATCAGGGTGAGCATTAATCCAATATGACAGGAGTCCTTATAAGCAAAGGACATTTGGGCAAGGTAGTAGGAGAGAGAAGACGACAAAAGAAGAAAGATCACTGAGGCAGACTTTGGAGAAAGCATGGCCTAATGATACCTTGGTTTTGGATTTCCAGCCTCTAAAACTATGAGACGATAAATTTGTTACTTAAGCCACTGAGTCTGTGGTAGTTGTTCTTACAACCCTGGTAAACTATAAGAAAGTCATTTTTTCCCTCAGATCATGTAACAAGATATAGTTCAGAAAATTGTTTGGTAGCCCAACATGACTCCATTCCAACCCCAAAGAACTGGTGTTAATATATAAGAAGGTATAAGAGAGGCCCAAAATAAATTGTATCAAATAACTTATATCCACTACGAATATAGTAAATGATAAATGAAATGAAATGTGTAAGGTAATTTTAAAAATTCACAGGACTTATGAAGAAAACAAAGAAAGTTTTGGACAGGTAGAATGCTCAAGATTACCAGTGAGTCTCAAAATTCTTTATTTCTCCAATTTCTTAATGTATTAAAGTCAATGGATCAGTATTAAGTTATCAAACAGTAATTAAATAAGTATTTAAGATAAATGACATGCTAGTTTTTTAAATTTGTATTCAACTGACTAGTGAAAAACTAATTCAAAGGTTTTATCTCAGAGACTAGAAAGCATTTTAAATCTGACTCCCTAAAAAAAAAAAAATCATAGTTTCTTAGACACCTTGGACCTACTCCTCTTTATAAGAAGCAAAATTTTTGGTAAACATTATATATGTCTCCATTTTTCCTGACTCCAGACAGACCTAAATTCCTTCTTTGGGACTTGAGGTTGGTAATAACAGGGGTATTGGCATGGGTTTAAGAATACTCAATACAAGATAAACCAAAATAATTTCCTTGTCACTAGCTGCCAAGGAAAGGCTTATGTAGCAGACCTCGAACAATAACCTATAAGAAGGTACTAGTTTAACAATGCAATTAATCCATTTGTGGTTAATTGAGACAATTATGGTGAATTACATGATACTTTCTTATCTAAGGATAAGAATAAAAACAAACAAAACCTCGGAATGCTTCCCTAAAATAATCTCATTTCAAAAAAAAATTGTTTCAGCCTCTTCAGCAATCTGGTAACTTCAGAATTTCCTGTGCAAAGAGTAAAAGAGACAGGGGAGCAGATGTAGCTCAAGTGGTTGAACACCTGCTTCCCATGTATGAGGTCCCGGGTTCAATCCCTAGTACCTCCTAAAAACAAAACAAACAAATGAAAAAACTAACTCTGGGGAGTTGTTGTAGCTCAGTGGTTGAACACTGGCTTCCTATGTATGAGGTCCTGGGTTCAATGCTCCAGTACTTTAAAAAAAAGAGAGAGAGAGAGAATGAAGGAAACAAACAAAAGAATGGTAGGGAAATTTTTGCAACAAAGAATAAAGCATGACTCCATTCTAAAATTAAAAATAAAAAATGAAAAAAAAATCTGGTTAATTGTAAACAATTTCAGTTGAAATAAAAAACAATAGTAATTAACATACAGATACTTCTATATTTTTAAGAGGAATGAAGTCAAATAAAATTTGAGCTGATGCTATCTGGTGAGCAATTATTTAAAAAATGTAAATATACTTAGCAGCAATGATCTGTTTTGTGTTTACCAATGGCAATATTAAAGAGTAATGCTTAAAAGTTAGTGTAACAGGGGGGCGGATATGGCTCAAATGGTTGGGTGTCCGCCTGCCATATGAAGAGACCTAGGTTCGATCCCTGGGACCTCCCAGTAAAATTTAAAAAAATATAGTAAGGCGGGTGTGCCTCCAGGCCCTATACGCAGACATGCCAGGCCCTGCCGAGCCACACAGCAAGATGATGACATAACAGGGGACAGACAAGACAAGACGCGCTGAAAAACCAGGAACCGAGGTGGCGCAGGTGGCAGAACACCCTCTCCCACATTGGAGGTCCCCAGGATTGAATCCTGGTGAAGACTGGAGAAGGATAAGAGAGGGCAGGATATAGACACAGAGAATTGCTCAGCAAATGGACACAAAACAGCAAACGGGGGGCAGGGGGTAAAATAGATAAAGTAAATAAATAAATCTTAAAAAAAAAAAAAAAAAAGTTAGAGTAGCATATTAATTAAAATCCAGATATTGTGTTAGGGAAGCGTCTATGAGATTTTATTTTATTTTATTTATTTATTTTAAAGATTTTATTTATTCATTTATCCATTTATCCCCCCCTCGTTGCTTGTGCTCGCTGGGTCAGCTAACCACGCTGCGTGGGCCAGCTTGCCTTCACCAGGAGGCCCTGGGAACCGAACCCGGGGCCTCCCATATGGTAAACGGGAGCCCTACTGATTGAGCCACAGCCGCTTCCCTTTCTATGAGATTTTAGACACAATCCCATACTTTGGAAGGCGTAGAATATGAATCTAGGAAATGTAATCTCCAATATTATGGATTTGAAGACATGAGTTTAAAATATGTGTGTGTGTGTAGTATATAACGTTTTTCCTAGAGATTCTACTGAGTTCCACCCAAATCCCTGATATAAAAAGAATTATGATTAAAGCAAAAAGGCTACAATTATGCTATATGGATTATGGAGAGATTATAAGGCTAATAGTGACTATTAATAAAAATTACAATGCAATTTAAAAAAAAAGAATGAAGAAGAAATTCTTTCTCTATTTTTCTACCCTATGCCATCCCACCCATTTAACAAATACTTTTTTTCCTTTTCTTTGTTTTCCTTTTTTTCTTGCCTTTTTTTTTTTTAAACAATATGCGTTTATATAAAGAACTTCACAAAGGTGATTGCTATGTACAGAAGTCACATAACAAATACTTCTTGAGCACTTACTATGTATATGAAGGGCACCAAAGCTAAAAACAATATACAAAATAGACAAAGTTTCTTGCTTTCATTTACAGTGGAATATAGTCTAGTGAGTTAAATAGCCAATAAACAAATAGATATATAATATAATGTTAGATAGTGACAAATGCTATGAAAAAAATTGAGTATGGATATAGAAAATGATGGGATGGTATTCCAGAAAATTGGTCAAGGAAGTCCTCTCTTAGGACTAATATGAGCAGAGACCTAAATGAAAGGGGTGGCAAGGAATGCAAATAGTGAGGGAAGGGCATACCAAGCAGAGGAAAGAACGAGTGCAAAGGCAGAAATGAGCCTGGCAGGTTGAAAATATAACAAGTAGGTCAGTATAACTGGATAGAATGAGCAAGGGCAAAAATAAATTAGTCTGACAGGTGCTTAAAAAGTTAAGTAAAGAATTACCATATGACTCAGCAATTCCAATTCTAGATATATATTCAAAAGAAATGAAACTAGGGTCTCAGATACTGTACACTAATGTTCACAACATTAGTCACAATAGCCAAAAGTTGAAAACAACCTAAGTGTCCATCAACAGATGAAGGGATAAACAAAATATGGTATATATACGCAATGGAATATTAAACACTCAGAAAAAGGAAAGGAGTTCTGATACATGCTTCAATATGGATGACCCTTGAAAACATTATGCTAAGTGCAATAAACCAGATACGAAAGGGCAAATATTGAGGTTTCCACTTAAATGAAATATCTAGAATAAGCAATTCAGAGGGAGAAATTAGAAGAGTGGTTACTAGGGGTTGAGGACATGCAGGAATGTAAAGTTATTACTTAACCGGTAGAGTTTCTGTTTGGGATGATTAATACCACTGAACTGTATGCTTAAAATAGTAAAAAAGGCAAATTCTGTGTTATATGTATATGTAACTGCAAAACATTAAAAAAAAAAAGACCAGAGAGGTAACCAGGCACCAAAAATTGCAAGCCACAATAAGGACTTTGGATATTTCTCTAAAAGTGATGGGAAGCTACTGGAAAATACATATGAATAATGTTTTAAGAAGATTAGTTTTAACTTCATAAAAAATAACTGCTCACCTTGCTCAAGATAGCAAAGAAAGACACTTTAGGCCTCTGACCTTCCACAGAAGCTTTGAAAAACCAGCAAGAACTGGCAGAAACATCTTTCTCAAAGCTCCAGAAAGCAGTGAAAAGACTGCAGTAACAGACTGAGCACTGAACCAAGAAAAAGGCTACTTTAAAGCAGTAGGATCTCAGGTGCTCTGGCAGGCCCCGCACCCACCCCTCCCCAGCTCCGTGCAGAGCCAGCTGCACTCCCAGTGTGACTCTGTGGTCCTGGTTCCAGAGGGAACAGAGTAACCCTCGAGCATGTACCGGGAGCAGATAGTGTGGCCCAATCTGTCTGGTGGTGGCTTAAGTAACACAGCGACCAGAACATGCCCTGCATGTGGGAGGCAGTCCACAGAATGCTGTGGGAGAGCAGTAGAATTGGGCTGCCTGGGGCAAGGGCTTGCGGGCTGTAGAACATACAGTGCAGTGCCTGGGACCATGAAGAAACTGTTCCTAGGGAAGAGGGGACATTCAGAACTGTATAAACAGTGGAATTCCTAGGGCCATGTGCACATGGCTCAAGACAAGACCCCTGTGCAGAAAGGATCAGGGAAGCGCCTCAAGCTAGTTTCTATGTATCTATTTATGGAGAAAATCCATAAAAATTCTCATCTTATGAATAAGCCCTGAAAGAGAATACTTGCACAGGTCAATCTGCAAAGACTGGGAAAGGTATTTTCTTTTTTAGCTCCTGACATTCTAGGAAAGCTTGGTCATAGCACTAGCTGGATGCGAACAAGACACTTCAGAGTAAATGCCAGTGAAAACATTAAAATATTAAAATGTCCAGATTTCAACAAAATATTACAAAGCAAACAAAGAAATAGGAAATGAGGGCTTAGGCAAAGGAGAATATTAAAGCATTGTAAACCAAAAATGAAGAAGACCAGACCCGGGATATACAAAGACTTAAAAAAACCAAACCAAAACAAAACAAAAAAAACTGGTCCTAAATATGTCCAATGAGATTAAGGAAACCATTGACAAAGAATTAAAGGAATCAGGAATATAATAGCTGAACACAAAGAGAGTATGAATAAAGAGACAGAAATTACATAAAGTAACCAAGCCAGGGCTGAAGGACAAATTAACAGAAATTAAAACTTCCTTAGAAAGGTACAATAGCATACTGGAGCTGGAAGAATGAAAAAATCAGAGATAAGACAACTGAAATAATCCAGTCTGAGGAGCAAAAGAAGGAAGAATGAAGAAAAGTAAACTAAGCCTGAGGTAACCGTGGGACATCCTCAAGTGTACCAATATATGCACTGTGGGAATCCCAAGAGAAGAAAAAATAGAGAAGGGAGCAGAGAGAATCCTCAAAAGAAAGGCTGAAAACTTCTGAAATACAATGAAAGATACGAATATAAACATCCAAGATGCTCAAAGAACTCCAAAAACAATAAGCCCAAATAGACATAATATCAAATTGTCAAATACCAAATATAAAGAGAGAATTTTGAAAGCTGCAAGAGAGAAGTAACATGTCATATACAAGGGAGCCTCAGAAAGATTAAGTGCCAATTTCTCATGGGAAACCATGGAGGCAGGAAGGCAGTGACATATTTAAAGGGCTGAAAGCAAAAAATTGCCAACCAAGAATTGTGTATCTGGCAAAACTATCTTTCAAAAATGAGGGGAAGAGTAAGGCATTCCAAGATAAACAAAAGCTTAGGGACTCAAGAACATTTTAGGGTTGGAGAAAGATGAAATGAAATAAGAGGACAAATAAGCAGGTTTTACCACAACCTTCAACCAGAGGCAGTTTTTGTTTCCTATTTTTGAATTCCAAGTGAAATAAAAAAAAAATGCTAGTAATAAAAAAAATCCTTAAACAGTTAAACCAATTGAAGAAAGAAGAGGAGTCCTCAGCCAACTCAATTAGCTTGTCAATTAATTGACAGCCCTAGGAGAGGCCGCAGTTCATTATGATAATTGTAAAAATGATAAAATGAAAAGCATCAATGTAACCCAGCAAACTAGAAAGCCTATCAATAACTGCAGCTAAATGCTGGTGGCTACAAAATAGGAATGCTGCATAAATTAGCAGGTTGCAAGGCAATACTGCTCTGGCAGGAATAGGAGTCACAAGAAAACAGAAAAGCCTCTCTGTCTGTACAACTAGAGACCTTAAGAAGCAAAAGGAGAACCTAGGCAGACCCAGAAAGAACAGAATGCCATGGAAAATCTGGCACCAAAAAGAGCCAACCCCCTACGAGAAGTTTTGTTGGAAATTTGCAAAGATCTGGAAGGGCCATTAATTCATTCAAATAACTGTGTGCCTTAATACAATATAGTGAAACTGCCTGTAGTTATTAATGCTATGCACTGAGAACCCTCCCTATCTGGATTTTGGAAAACACATAAAGGTATTTATGTAAGTCATGAAATCTGGAAGCTACTATTTTTTTTTTTAAGGTACCAGAACCGGGGATTGAACCTGGGACCTCTTAATGTGGGAAGCAGGTGCTCAACTACTGAGCCACATCAGCTCCGCAGGAATTTACTATTTTTTAAAACTAGTATTCACATTTAAACAAAGTTATCTTCACCTATGATTTGGATTATCAAATTTTAAAATTTCTTAAGAGTTATATAGCTTTTACAGTTTTGAAAAATATTCATGCTCTACTGCTTAACTGGTAAGCAGTACTGCTTAACTTTTGGTAAATTCAGTTTATGTTCTCTTAATCTTTTGGTTAAGCAACCAATAACTCAATTCATTCTATACCTGATTTCACCAGCTTGATCACCTTATTAGTCTTTAAGTCATTAGTTAGCATTAAAAATATTTATGGAATACCCACAATAACACATTATAAAAAGGGTCAATATGGCACCTGTTCTAAAAGTACTTGCTAACTAATGTGAGAAAAAAAAAAAACAAAACCCAACACAAAATAAATGATAAACTGAGTAGTACAAATAATAAATACAAAAAGAATTCTGAAAAAAGAGTTACAAATGTGGGATAAAATACAGGATAAGGCTTTTGCACTATACATAAGACCAAGCTTACTTTACTGCAAGGGTTCTTAACAAGGGGCCCATGGGCTTTAATTGAAATTCAAAAAAACATTATTCTTGTGGGGACATGTTGGTGCAGGTTTGATATATTTATTAAATAATATACAGTTTAGTGTGAACACAGTAAGGGATCTGTGGTTTTCACCTGACTGGCAAAGGGGTCCGTGGAACCAAAAAAAAAAAAAAGGTTAAGAACCCCTGCCTTAAAGGATAGATGTGATATGGAAAGGTGAAGGGAAGAAGGGAAGGCAAACAGCATGAGCAGAGAAATAACAATATAAATGACCATAACAAATACAGGAAAAAGTTTAAGTGACAGTGAGGCACTTTTATAATGGTCTCCCCTGTAACTTAACTACTAATTGGTAAAGTTAATTTGGGGAAATAGGGTGAAATCTTGAAAATTAGGTAGAGGAAGTTGGACATGAAAGAGTAACAGTGAGCCACTGTCATCCTTCAGCTGGGATGGCCACACTAAAAGCTTTTAAGAGGGCAGCTTCCTTATTGTAGGGCTCATATGAACAGCTATAAGATAAAGCACACTTATAAAGGATAAAACTGTTTCAAGAAATTTACATTAGATTTACTGATTCTAAGGATAAGAAAAACTTATTAAAGTTTGCAAAGAAATTGATTTATTGATTGAAGTGATAATACCCTGGTTGCCTACTTTTGTCCTTCCTGAAAAATAGAGCAGGATTAGATATGTCTTTCAAGAATATATTTTTGTAAGGTTTGAGATGGAGGGCAGCAGAAGAATCTAGACAGTTTGCCTAAAAAAGAAATAATGCAATCACCTTACTATGTAATTCTGAGGTATGTTTCCTATTTTGCCATCTCATAGAGTCAACAACTTTATTTGTATTTTAGATGCTGATCAAATATCTTTTACTTACATTTAAACAGAGTGGAATAATCCATATATACTTGAAGAAAGAAATAAAGTAATAATTGGGTTTTTTGTATGCTTTGATTTTTTTTAAATGTTTTTTTATTTTTAAAGAAGCTTTAAAAATTATATAAATGTTATGTCAAAAATATAGGGGATTTCCATATACCTCACTCCCTCTCCCACACTTTCCCACATTAACAGCATCTTTCTTTAGTGTGGTACATTTGTTTAAATTGATGAACACACATTGAAGCACCGTACTAACCAAGGACTATAGTTTATATTATAGTTTACACTTTGCCCCACACAATATTGACAAAATATATAATGGCCTGTATCCATCATTTCAATGTCATGCAGGACAATTTCAATGTCCCCAAAATCCCCCCATGTTATACCTCTTCTTCCCTCCCCCATCCTTCAGAACCTGTGGTGGCCACTGCCTTTCTATCAGTGATACACATTCTTCCATTGCTAGAATAATAAGTCTACTTTAGTCCACAGTCAACAACTTTAAATATTCAATTTTCCATTGAGAAAAACCTAAACATAAGCAAAGCAATCAAATACTATTTTTTTCCTTTTTGATATGAAATATACATGATTGAGGATGTTCTTAAGATCAGAAACACCATAAATTTGTTTTTTACTTCTGAGAATGAAAGGAAGGAAGAGGTTTGTGGTACCTCTTTGGCATCCAAAGAAATTTATTTCTGGCATTGGAAGGTTTGTATTCATATGAAGTTGAACCAAGAAAATGTTTTTTCCCTTTTTTTTGAACTGAATTATTTTAAAACAGATTCAAAACTAAGAGAACTTAAAATTTTATAGGTTATTAAAGCACTTTAGGGGGAAAGGTTTACTCTCTGAAAACTGATCCTATTATATAATGTACTGCCTTGGGCACTATGGTCTTTGTACATACTGACGTTGACAGCAAACATTTACCAATCACTTACTACAAGCTAGGCTTGGATTTCCTCATTTAATCTTTACAAGAAACCTGTGAGGTAGGTCCTTTTAATCCCCCCATTTTAGAGATTAGAAAGCTGAACTGTGGTGAGAATAAAAAATTTGCCAAGGGTCACAGAGACTCTAAGTGACAGAGATGGGTTATGAAATGAGGTAGTCTAGAGGGAAAAATATCTTCCCCTTCTGAATTTTTCCTTAATTCTTTACTCCTGTAAGGTTTGGGTTTAGTCTGATTGGAGAAATCAGAAACAGGCTCCTATGTGTCTCATCACCTGCTACAGTGACACACACTCATGCATGATGTTCTCCCATAAGGTGTTTTCAAACCTCTACAGTTATACATTTTTTTTTTTTTTAAAGGAGGTACCGGGATTGAACCCAGGACCCTGTAGGTGGGAAGCAGGTGTTCAACCACTGAGCTATATCTGCTCCCCAAATGAGAGATGGATTTTTTCGTTTGTTTGTTTTGTTTTTAGGAGGTACCAGGGATTGAACCCAGGATCTCATACATGGGAAGCAGGCGCTCATCCACTTAAGCTACATCCACTCCCCCAGTTACACTTTTTAAATCTCTACTTCCAAAGCACACATGCCTATTACTTATCACCTCCTCCAGAGGACTTAGCCTCTGTGATTTATATCTCAAATATTGGGGGTGGGGTGGGGGGAGACTCATCAAAAGAAATGGACTAAACGACCCAACTCGGTATTTACTGTAAGGCTAATCTAATTTTAAAAAACTGTAAGTTTAATTATACTGTTTAGTTTAGGTAAATCTCATGTCCTAAAATATGCAATTAAAGAAATTTAGAAAAATAGTATTTTGTTCCTTGCAGTAGCATATGAAATGGAAATGAGGAAGGGCGTTTTACATGCATTTTTCATTTTAAATCTCTTTACTTATTTGCTAAGCCTTGAATGTTTTAAGTTATCTCACAATAAATAAACTGAGACCTTATGTTTTTTGATAGGCAACATTTTCAAATCCATGATATCATGGTGAAAATTAAACTAGTACTGGAAAAAAAAAAAAAAAAAAGGATGCAGCAGTACGGGCAAGTACAGTGTCTCTTGGCACAAGTCCTGCTAATCCACACGGGGCAATAAAGACAATTCAGAACATAAGCATTAAATAAAAGGTATTCAACTAATTCCAAGTAGAAAGAGAAGAACACAAAAAGAGGAACTGAGAGGGTGTTATGATAGGTCATGGAAGACTTTATGGAAGAAATAGTGTCTGAGTAAAGCTTGAAGGAAATACATTAAGTTGGAAATGAGAGCATATCAAGAGTGAACTGCAGGGAAGCAGCTGTGGCTCAATCAGTAGGGCTCCTGTTTACCATATGGGAGGCCCCGGGTTCGGTTCCCGGGGCCTCCTGGTGAAGGCAAGCCCGCCCACACGGCGCGGTTAGCTGACCCAGCGAGCACAAGCAACGAGGGGGGGATAAATGAATAAATAAATAAAATCTTTAAAAAAAAAAAAGAGTGAACTGCATACACTAAGTTCTAGGGGCAAGAAAATACAGAATATTTTTTGGTGACAATGAATATTCAGATTTGCTGAAGCACAGAATTCCTAAAAAGGGGAAGAAAACTGAAAAGGTAAGCGGTGCCAGATTGTGGAAAAATCTGAATGCCATCTTAAGGAGTATGACCTTTATTCTATAGGCAGCAGGAAGCCATAGCTTTTGAGCAATGGAGCAACATGATCAGAACTATGCATCTGAAACACAAGTAGAATGTCAAATGAATTTGTGAAAGGGGTTAGGAAAAAGAATGACACTAGGAAGACCAGGTAGAACATAACTGTAATGGATAAAGAGAAGAAATTAAAGTCTGATACAGAGGATGGGGCTTCTGAAAGGGTGAGAGGAAAGGGGGAGCAGAAGCCAGAGTGGAATGGGGAAAGGAGTGGACGTGAGAAATATAGAGATAGAAGTGAAAGGACTTGGCAAGTGCTTTCACAGATAGCTCAAGATACAGGGATGAACTGGTTTGTGTCCATTTGACTTTAACGTTAACAGAACCATCAAAAGAAAGAGGGATGACAGGTATGAGATAAAGGAGTTCATTTTGTGGACATTCTGAGTTTGCCATACTGGTAGGCCATCCAGGTGAAGAAGATCAAAAGGTAGTTGGAAATATGAGTCTGAAACTCCAAAATAAGGCCATGGCTGGAGATGGAGATTTAGGAGTTGTGGCAGTTTGATATTATTTGTGAATTCCAAAAAAAGACATTGATTATGTTTGTAAACTGGTCTGTTCCTCTGGGCATGATACTCTTTGCTTGATTTAAATTCAAAGGGTTTACATTTAATTGATTAAATCAAGTTACGGCTTTGATCCGACCACTTCATTAGGGAGTGCGTGGTTAAGTCTCTGCCCCCGTGGTGGGCTGATAAAACAGACTCTCACTCAAGACGACACACAGAAGAAGGTATACATGGGAAGAGAGAAGCTCTATAGATACCAGAGGTGAGAACTTTGTTAGCTTTGATCCTGCAGCCCCGGGGAGGGAGATGAGCCATTCACCTGATAGTTTACAGCTGACCTGGTGAAGAGACCAAAGCAGCTGAGCCTGGAAAGAAATGAGTCCTTGGAAGAGGGACAAGCCCTATGCCAGCCTACAGCTGAGATTAGACGAAGCGGGACCCACAGAGCCCTAAGAGGGAAGAGGAAGGATGAACCCTTGCAGACATTGCCCAACAGCTTGCTTCAACACGTGGCAACAGAGTTGGACTCTTTGGGGCCTTGTAATTGTAAGCTTTTATCCCAAATAAATACCCCTTTATAAAAGCCAACAGATTTCTGGTACTTTGCATCAGCACCCCTTTGGCTGACTAATACAGGAGTCATCTTCATATGTGATAGGTGAAGCCACTTGGCTGTGAAAGACTGCCAAGAAGACAATATAGGGAGAAAAGAAGAGAACAAAGGACAGATTCTTATGGGATAAACTCATTTAGAATTCGTTAAACTTTGTTACTTTCCAGATCAGAGGAAAAATGCATAAGTAACTAAGTGGTCAAAAGCTGACTAACTATAAATGATAATCACATATTATAAAACGACTTATAAGGGCATTTAAGTTGTTTTTAATTTTTTAAAAAAATTTTCTGAAAAATTTTTGCTATTACAATATTGTGACACACAAAAGTTTTGGAGCTGTATTTTTATAAACATCCTTGATACCTTCCTAAAACTAGATTCCTAGACGTGGAATCATAAGTTGTTTTTGTTTTTTTTTTTGCCAAAATGGTTTCATTACCTTATACTTTCACCAGCTTTTGTATAGATGCATACATTTTCCCAATCATGCCAACCTTGGGTATTAAATTTTCTTTTTTTTAAATTGCTCAATGTGATAGGTAAAATTTATCTTAATTTTTTAAGTTTTACGTCTCATATTTGGAAAGCAAACATTCTTTGTATTTTTATTGGCCATTTAATTCTTCTTTTGTTACTTGCCAGTTCATATCCTTTATTCTACTTTCTTACTGGATTGTTCATCCTTTCTCAGTTGATTTTTAAGAGCTCTTTAGCTATTAACCTATCACATGACACAACAATTTTAGCATTTTTACTCTGCTCCTATGGAATATTTTGTTACAAGCCACTTATTATTTGTGCAAGAAGGCAGAATAGAACCATATCAATTATCAATACATAAAGTTTTAAAGGTCCAAGAGCTTCTTCTGTCCATACTTACAAGAACGTGAAAAATGCAGGAAGAGAAAAGGAAAGATAATAAATAGCACTGGTCCCACACACTTGCCAAATGGACCGAGTATGACAGATTGTTTAATCTAACATCAGGTAAACTACTTTCTTTAAATTAAGCTTGACAGTAACTTTTTTTTTTTTTAACCCATATTCATATTTCACATGAATTTTTACTATGCTATAGTCCTATGTTACATTTTTTAGCGTTCCTTTCAGTAATTTATATGACGTTAGATTTTTCCCTTTCAACCACAGTCATACCCACACAATAGCATTCTTCAGTTACAAACATCATGTTGTGCTTTCACATTTTCTATTCATGTCCAAAGATTAACACACATGCTTTTTACCAATTCTGTACTAGTTAACCTTCAGCTTTCCATTCACTAACCTCATTCTATTTTCTGGTGACCCATATTCAAGTTATTAAATCCCTAAGATTACACAATGTATTTAATTCATAATAGCACAATCATACAATATCTGTCCTTTTGTGTCTGGCTTGCTTCCTCAACATAATGTCCTCTAGGTTCATCCATGTTATCATATGCTTTACGACTTCATTTCTTCTTATAGCTGCATAATATTCCCTCGTGTGTATACACCACAGTTTGTTTATCCATTCATCGGTTGATGGATACCTTGATTGTTTCCATCTTTTGGCAATTGTGAATAACACTGCTATGAACATCGGTGTGCAGATGTCTGTTCATGTCACCGCTCTCAGTTCTTCTGGGTATATACCCAGTAGCGGTATTGCTGGGTTACATGGCAAGTCTATATTCAACTTCTTTAGGGACTTTCAAACAGTTCTTTACAATGGCTGTACCATTCTGCATTCCCACCAACGGTGAATAAGGGTTCCTATCTCTCCACATCCTCTCCAACACTTGTAGTTCTCTGTCTTTTTAATAGTGTCCATTCTAACAGGTGTGAAATGATATCTCATTGTAGCTTCAATTTGCATTTCCCTAATTGCTAGTGATGTTGAACGTTTTTCGTGTTTTTTCACCATTTGTATTTCTTCTTTGGAAAAGTGTCTATTCCAGTCTTTTGCCCATTTTTAAATTGGGTCATTTTTCTTTTTATTGTTGAGTTGTAGCATCTCTTTACATATCATGGATACTAAACCTTTATCAGAAATGTGATTTCCAAATATTTTTCCCCATTGAGTCGGCTACCTTTTCATCCTTTTGACAAAGACCTTTGAGGTACAAAAGTGTTTAATTTTGAGGAGGTCCCATTTGTCTGTATTTTCTTTTGTTGCTTGTGCTTTGCATGTAAGGTCCAAGAAATCACCACCTACCACAAGATCATTAAAATGCTTCCCTACATTTTCTTCTAGTAGTTTCATGGTCCTGGCTTGTATATTTAGATTTGATCCATTTTGAGTTGATTCTTGTGTAGGGTGTGAGATAGGGGTCCTCTTTCATTCTTTTGGTTATGGATATCCATTTCTCCCAGGTAATTTGTTAAAGAGACTGTTTTATCCTGGAAACATGGCCTTCACAGGTTTGTCAAAAACCAATTGTCCATAGAAATGAAGATTTATTTCTGGACTCTCAGTTCTATTCCACTGATCGATATGTCTATCTTTATGCTAACACCATGCTGTTTTGACCACTGCAGCTTTGTAATATGTTTCAAGGTCAAGCAGTGAAATTCCTCCCATATTACTCTTCTTTTTTAGAATGCTTTTGGCTATTTGAGTGCACTTTCCTTTCCAAATAAATTTGTTAATTGTCTTTCCTATTTCTGTAAAGTAATTGTCTTTTCTATTTCTGGAAAGTAGGCTGTTTGATTTTTTTTTTTTTTTTTTTTTTTTAAGATTTTATTTTATTTATTTATTTATCCCCCCCTTGCTGCTTGTGCTCGCTGTGTCCATCTGCTGTGCGTTTCTCTGTGTCCGCCCTCTCCCCCTGTTGCGCTGTCCTGCCATGTCAGCTCACCACGCCGCCCAGGCTGGCTTGCCTTCACCAGGAGGCCCCGGGAACGGGACCCGGGGCCTCCCATATGGTAAACGGGAGCCCCATCGATTGAGCCACAGCTGCTTCCCGGCTGTTTGATTTTGATTGGTATTGCATTGAATCTATAAATTAGTTTGGGTAGAATTGACATCTTCATGATATTTAGTCTTCCAATCTGTGAACACAGAGTGTCTTTCCATTTGTTTAGGTCTTCTTTGATTTCTTTTAGCAAAGTTTGTAGTTTTCTGAATTTGGTCTTGTACTTCCTTGGTTAAATTGATTCCTAGGTATTTGAGTCTTTTTGTTGCTATTGTAAATGGAATTTTCCCCCTGACTTCTTCCTCATATTGTTCAATACTAAGTTTACAGAAACAATACTGATTTTTGTATCCTCCCACTTTGCTGAACTCATTTTTAAGTTCAAGTAGCTTTGTCATAGACATTTCAGAACTTTCTAAATATAAGATCATGTCATCTGAAAATAGTGTTTTACTTCCTCTTTTGCTATTTGGATGCCTTTTCTTTTTCTTGTCTAATTTCTCTAGCTAGAACTTCTAGTGCACAATGTTGAATAACAGTGGTAACAGTGGGCATCCTTGTCTTGTTCCTGATCTTAAAGGGAAAGCTTTCAACCTTTCCCCATTGAGTATGATGTTGGCTGTGGGATTTTCATCTATGCCCTTTATCATATTAAGGTATTTTCCTTCTATCCCTATCTTTTGAATTATTTTTTATCAAGAAAGGGTGCTGGATTTTGTTGAATTCCTTTTCTGCATCGACCGAGATGCTCATGTGGTTTTCTTCCCTCAATTTGTTAATGTGGTACATTACATTAGTTGATTTTCTTATGTTGAACCACCCTTGCATAACCAGAATAAATCCTACTTAGTCGTGGTGTATGTCTTCTGATATGCTGTTGGAGTGTATGTGCAAGTTATTTTTTTTTTTTTTTTTACCGGGAGGTCCCGGGGAACGAACCCGGGCCCCTCCATATGGGAGACGGACGCCCAACCAGTTGAACCAAATCCGACCCCCTATGTGCAGGTTATTTTGTTGAGAATTTTTTTGCATCTATGTTCATTAGAGAGACTAGTCTGTAATTTTTTCTTGTAGTATCTTTATCTGGCTTTGGCATTAGGGTGGTGTTGGCTTCATAAAATGTGCTGGGTAATTTTCTCTCCTCTTCAATTTTTTGGAAGAGTTTAAATAGGATTGGTGTTAATTCTTCTCAAAATGCTTGGTAGAATTCACCTGTGAAGCCACCCGGTCCTGGACTTTTCCTTCTTGGGAGATTTTTGATGACTGAATCAATTGCTTTAAATGTGATTAGTTTGTTGAGTTCTTGTATTTATTGTAGTGTAGTGTAGGTTGTTTGTGCATTCCTAGGAATTTGTCCATTTCTTCTAGGTTGTCTAGTTTGTTTGCATACAGTTTCTCATAATATCTTCTTTTGATCCTTTTTATTTCTGTGGGGTCAGTAGTAACTTCCCCCATTTCATTTCTGATTTTATTTATTTGCATCTTCTCTTTTTTTCTTTGTTAGTCTAGCTAAGGATTTGTCAATTTTATTGACCTTCTCAAAGAACCAGCTTTTGGTTTTGTTGGTTTTCTCTATTGTTTTTTTTTTTTCTTTCAATTTCATTTATTTCTGCTCTAATCTTTATTATTCCTTTCTTTCTGCTTGCTTTAGGAATGGTTTACTGTTCTTTTTCTAGTTTCTCCAGTTTGTCAGTTAGATCTTTAATTTTAGTTCTTTCTTCTTTTTTAATATAGATGTTTAGGGCTATATATTTCCCTCTCAGTACTGCCTTTGCTGTATCTCATAGGTTTTTTTTTGAGGTACCAGGGGCCAGGGATTGAACCCAGGAGCTTGTATGTGGGAAGCCGGTGCTCAACCACTGAGCCACATCAGCTTCCCTGACGTTGGTTTTTTCTTGTTTTTTTGTTTTTTGTTTTAGGAGGCACTGGGAACTGAACCTGGGACCACCCATGTGGGAAGCAGGCACTCAATCGCTTGAGCCACATCTGCTCCGATCTCATAGGTTTTGGTAAGTTGGGTTCTCATTTTCATTCATCTCAATATATTTACTAATTTCACTTACAATTTCTACTTTGACCCACTGACTGTTTAGCAGTATGTTGTTCTGCCTCCACACATTTGCCAATTTCCCCCTTTCCTGTCTATTATTGATTTCCAGTTTCATTCCATTATGATCTGAGAAAGTGCCTTGTATAATTTAAATCTTTTTATATTTATTGAGACCTGCCTTGTGACCTAACATGTGGTCTATCCTGGAAATAGATCCAGGAGCACTTGAGAATGTACAAACCACTGATTTGGAAATCAGTATATGTCTATGTCTGTTAGGTCTAGCTTGTTTATCATATTGTTCAAGTTCTCTGTTTCCTTGTTGATCTTCTGTCTAGCTGCTCCATCTAACGATGCGAGTGGTGTCCTAAAGTCTTCAACTATAGATGTCTATTTCTCCCTTTAGTTTTGCCAGAGCTTGCCTCATATATTTTGGGGCACCCTGGTTAGGTACATAGATGATTGTTCTTTCTTCCTGGTAGACTGTCCTTTTTATTAATATATAGTGGCCTTCTGTATCTCTTATAACTTTTTTGCATTTAAAGTCTGTTTTGTCCGATATTAGCATAGCTATCCTGCTCTTTTTCAGTTACTGTTTGCATGGAGTATTTTTTCCAACCTTTCACTTTCATCCAGTCTGTAACCCTGGGTTTAAGATGAGTCTTGTTTTTTTTTTTAAAACGATAATTAGATTACAGAAATGTTACACAAAAAATATAGGGATTCCCATATGCCCCAACTCCCCACACCCTCCCACATAAACAACATCCTTCATTAGTGTGGCACATTCATTGCAAATGATAACCACATCCTGGGGCTTTGCCACTGAGCATGGGCCATAGTTGACATTGTAGTCTACACTCTCTCCCACACAGTTCTGCATGTTATGGGATGATATAAAATGGCCTATATCTGTCGCTGCAATGTCACTCAGGATGATTGCCAAGTCCCAAAAAAACCCCCGTATTACAACTGTTTTTCCCTCTCCCAGCCCCCAGAGCCTCCAGTGGCCACTGCCTCCACATCAATGTTGTAATTTATTCCATTGCTAGAATCACCTTATGGCCACAGTAGAATACCAGTAAGTCCACTCTAGTCCACAGTTCATTCCCCAATCCTGAGGATTCTGGGATGGTGATGCCCATTCCACCTCTAAGTGAGAGGAGGCTTCGATCCCATACAGCCTATGGATGGGACTCTCTTCCTTGCAGTTGTAGGCTCTCTCATTTCCTTGGTATGGTGGTTGTCAATCCTCACCTTCTTATTAGTTGTCCTGGGTGAGTCCAATGAACTGGAGAGTAGGTGTTGCAACTCCGCTGTGGTTCAGGGCCTAGCTGGCACACGGACAACCCAAAGATTCCAGTCTCTTGGACGTATACCTACAAACTCCAGCACCAAGTATAGGTTTAAACAGAAGGAAAAGATGAGTTATGTATCAAAGCCATAACTGAGTCCAACTCTGTCATTCTCAGGAGCACAAACTCCAAAGTAGAGCCCACTGGCACGGCACCAAACTCTGGAGTTATCTGCCCCGACCACAGGACCTGGGTGTCTCCAGAGCCCTCAGGAGCCCCACTATTTGGGGTAGTATCTACTTTGGCAATCTATGAGATTCTGCTGAGATGTGCATAAGCATTACCTCTGGGATGGCCTCCCCACTCACTTTGAAGTGTCTTACCCAAATATATTCATTTGTCTTTACCTTTTCCCCCTTTTATTCAAGGTCTTTTTCCAGTTGCATTGCTAGCTGGTGCTTGGTATTAATCCCTCAGTGCCAGGGAGGCTCATCCCCAGGATAAGATGAGTCTCTTTGTAGGCAGCATATGGATGGTTCATGTTTTTGTATCTATTCTGTCAGCCTGCAACTTCTTTTTTTCAAATTTTTAAAAATTTGTTTTAGGAGGTACTGGGGATTGAACCCAGGACCTTGTACATGGGCACTCAAGCACTGAGCTACATCTGCTTCCCAGGCTATATCTTTTGATTTGGGAGTTTAATCCATTCACATTCCATGGTATTACTATAATTGCATTATTTACTTCCACCACTTTATTCTTTGGTTATGTCATATCTTCCCCCTCCCCACACACACACTTTTGGTTATCTTTTCTGCTATTCTTGCCTTCTACACTCTCCTCCAAGCTCCTCTCTTGGTTCTTCTTTTGGGCTATAAGGCTCCCTTTAATATTTCCTGCAAAGGCAGATTCTTTTTTATGAGCTCTCCTAGTTTCTGTCTGTGAATATTTTATTTTATTTTATTTTATTTTATTTTTAAAGATTCTATTTATTTATTCATCCATCACCCCCCTGCTGTTTATGCCCGCTGGGTCAGCCAACCACGCCATGCGGGCGGGCCTGCCCCCACCAGGAGGCCCCGGGAACCGAACCCGGGGCCTCCCACATGGCAAACGGGAGCCCCACTGATTGAGCCACAGCCGCCTCCCATGTCTGTGAATATTTTAAACTCACCTTCATATGTAAAGGACAATTTTGCCAGATAAAAGAATTCTTGGCTGACAATTTTTCTCTTTCAGCATCCTAATTATGTCATACCACTGTTTTCTCGCCTCCATGGTATTTGATGAGAAATCCACACTAAATCTTACTGGGCATCCCTTGTATGTGATGGTTTGCTTATCCCTAGCTGCTCTCAGAACTTTCTCTTTATGTCTGACATTTGACATGCTAAGTATATGCATCTTGAAGTAGGTCTATTTGGATTTATTTTAATTGTGGTGCACTGAACTTCTTGGACATATAAGTTCATTTCTTTCATGAGTGCTGGGAAATTTCCATCTATTATTTCCTCAGATACTCTTTTTGCCCCCTTTTCCTTCTCTTCTCCCTTTGGAACGCCCATGATACGTATGGTGTTGTGTTTTGTGTTATCATTCAATTCTCTGAGCCCCTGGCTCAAGTTTTTCCATTCTTTTCTCTCTTCAATTTCAGCTGCTCTGTCTTTGGTACCACTTATTCTTTCTTCTATCATTTCTTGTCTGCTGCTGTATGCCTCTAATGTGCTTTTGTTCTCACCTATTGTGTCTTTCATTCCCATGAGCTCTGTTACTTTTCTACTCAGGTTTTCAAATTTTTTTCTGTGCTTGCTCAGCGTCTTCTTGATGTCCTTTATCTCTTTAGTCAAATTGTCTTTCAACTCATTAATTTGATTTTGGAAATTTGTGTGCATCTCGTTGATTAGTTGTCTCAAATCCTGTGTCTCATCTGGGTCTTTGATATATTCCTTGTCTTGGGCCGTGTCCTCCATTTTCTTAGTATGGCTTGTAATTTTTTGCTGATGTCTAGGCATCTGATTAGGATGATAAGTTTACTCTGTTGCTCTATTTCTCTCTTTCTTGTAGGGATTTAGTGGCAGACTGTTTTATTCCTGTTCTTTGATTCTTGGTTCCACCTGCTCTAGGTTTTTAGGATTGTCCCTGTTAGTTGCTCAAATCTGGGCCCTGGACCCAGTAATGGGTTTCAGACCTGCTTCCAAGGGCCTTGAGGAAAGAGGCTGTACAGGCTGGAAAAAGCCTTTTATTTACTTTTAATTTCCTCATGTGCACTTTCTTGGTCTGCCAGCAGATGGTGCTCTTTGGTAGCCCTCTCAGTTCAAAGCCTGGCCAGAGTGTTTGCTGCAAAACTGACTGGTTCAGTGTGACAGAGGTTCCTGCCTGGAGGCTAATAGCCTTGCAAATCAACTTTCTCAGAGACAGTTCTCCAACCTTTGCTGGCAGCCCCCTCTCTTTTCCCAGGTAGGAATTAATTCCACTCCAGTCCCCTCTGTGTCCTCAACAACCAGTCCTGGTCAGTAGGGTGGGCATTTGAGAGGATCAGATCTCTTTAGTCCTGAGCCAGCTGCCAGGGCAAACAATGGTCCGGTCCCACCCGGACTGGAAGGGCTCCTAGGACACAGCAGACTGAATTTGTGGGTCAAAAGCTGAATCAGCCTTAGGCTATGTCCCTCTCTCTCCCTTTCCTGGAGAGGTTGATCCCTGCAGCCCCCTTTGTCTGTAGTCAAAGGCCCAGAAGCCCCGATAATTCAAAGCTTTGGGCTCTGTGGGGTGGGGGAGGGGCGCCGGCAGCCACAGTGGCAGTCCACTCAAGGTCTTAATGTCAAGGTTCCTTTCCTGTGCCCCTCTTTCTTCTGGGTGATGTCCAGCCTTACCCTGGTGTCCTACACCCTAGAATTTTTTTTTCCTGGCTGTTTCTGCCTGTCCTCTAGCTATTTTTCTGTAAGAAGTGAGAGTCCTGTGTCTTTCTAATCCACCATCTTCCCAGAAGTCCTTCCCATATCTCTCTTCACCCACATTTGACAATTTTTATTGGGCCTTAAATTCTAGCCCAAAACAAAAATTTAAATATACATTTAAAAAATCAGCTTGCTTAAGGGTAATGTTCCCAACAGACAGTGAAATGTAGGGATACAAAAAAGGTATTATGTGCATTGACTAGAAGCTTCCTTTCCCTGCTGTCCTTCACCAAGGATATAACTTTATGAACGCTGTGATTTTAAAAGAAGAAAGAGAGACCAAAAAAAAAAAAAAAAAAAAAAAAAAAAAAATTCCAATCTTTCATTTCCCTTTTAGAAAGAAATTGACAAAGTTATACTTTACAAACTAGGAGTCCATCTGGTAAAGTTGTTTATATTTGGGCTATTTAGCTCTATTGTCAGAATAGAGACCTGTAATTTGTTAACCTGGACTACAATCTCACCAGTCCTATACAATTCTTCCTGAAGTTTCCAAGTAGGGCTCTCTACTCACTCACAAACCCCCTACCTGTAAACTGCAGAAGGAGAACAGAGCAATCTCTCACCATAAAAGAGGTTAGGGGCGCACAGCAGGCCTCAGCTTGATAGCCACTGTGAAAGTACATGATTTCATTCTATCCTGTGCATGTAGATGCCACAGTCAAGACAAACATCTGGACAGATATGGCAAAGTTGCTCCATTGATAAATATAATTCCTTGAGAGTGCTTGCAGTTTAGCATTAAACCAAAAAAACAAACAAAACATAGAAAACCTAGTCACCTGACATTACATTCACTACAATAATCACTTATCTTACATGATCGCACATATAAAAGTCTAGATTGTACCACAGGCCTTAGGATTCTGCTGGTTCTGTGTTTATAGAGAATTTGGTTGTCTGATCCTAACTAGGTTAGCTGAATCCTAAAACTAGATTAGCATTTGCTTAGAATATACCTTTCATTAAAGGTGCTCATCAGAGTCTCTACAAGAACAGAGAGCATGGACTTCATCCAGGTTACAGAAAAGGTTATAAAGCTATTTCTGTACTTGCTTGCTAGTAAATTTTTATGTGTGGCAGAATTCAGTATAAGTTTTCCTTTCAAGGTAACATGCTGTCCAGAAGCTAGATTGCTGGGGAGTGTATCTATAACCCTCACTCATCCGTAGCCTCCAAAAGTTAGAGGTATCTATCAAAAAGATCCTGATACCTGTGAACAACTAAATTGGCTTAGGTCAGGTCACAATAGGGAACTCTGTAAAGTCTTTCAGCACAGTGTAACAAACACAACAAGAGAATCTTATATAAGGTACTCAGACAGCTAAGAACTATTAATTCAGTCATGGGAATAGTGTGTCAGACAAGAGAAAGGGACAAATGAACCGACTTCTGAATTTTGCCAGAATAGGGGGAGATTCCAAGTAAAGGGAACAGCATATTTGCAAAAAGCAAGAACAAATATTCACTGAGAGAAATGCAAATTGGTGAACATTGTTGGAACATGAAATGCACAATATAGAAGCAGCGGGAGAAGAGGCAGGGAAGGTAGACATAAGGGCTTACTGACTTGCTGAGCTTTACCTTATAAGTCAAATACGGTCAGCAAGAATCACCTAGGGCTACTTCTTAAAATATGATGCCTAAGCCTCTCACTTGAAATTATTGTTAGTAGGTATGGGATGATACCTGGGAATCCATACTTCTAAACAATCATTTTAGGGGATTCATACTAGCAAAAGACCATAAATAAAAGGTTTAAATAGCAGTAATAAAATAATCATATTCCGATTTTATAAACATCACTCAGGCAACTTGTGGAGGATGGACTGGATGACACAGGATCAGATGTGCAGGTAAAAGATGAAAGCCTGTGTGAAAGATAGTAGAAATGGAGAAAACAGGATGGTTGAAAGCAAAATTAAGAATGCAAAACCGATAGGGGGAAGTGGATGTGGCTCAAGTGATTGGGCTTCCATCTACCATATGAGAGGACCCAGGTTCAATCCCTGGGGCCTCCTGGTAAAGGTGTGCAGGCGAGCCAGGCAGCAAGATGATGATGCAACAAAAAAGAGACTCAGGGGAGAATGAAGGTGAGACACGCCAGAAACCAGGAACTGAGGTGGCGCAAGTGACAGGGTGTCTCTCTCCTACATTGGAGGTCCCTAGGATTGAATCCTGGTGAAGTCTGGAAGAGAAAAATGAGAAGAAAAGGGGAAAAACAAAAACAAAAACAAAAACCCAATAGGATTTGGTGGTGGCGAGATAGAAGGACTTCTTTTTTTCTAAAAATATAAACCTTAATGAGCATCTACCACGTGTTCATTCATTCAACAAATAGTTACTGTGGACCTACTATATATGTCAGGCACTGTCCTAGATCTTGGGGATACAATAGTAAACTGACAGACAAACACTGCCTGCCTTCAGGGAACATATATTCTAGTAGTAGGAGAAAGTTTAAACAAAACAAGCCTATTATATAGTATGTCAGAAGATATGTATTATGGAGAAAAAATAAAGCAGGGAATAGTGAATACAATTCTGGGGATGTAATTATAAATAGATGATCCAGACAGACCTCACTGAGAAGTAGAAGGTTGAGCAAACTTGAAAGAAATGAAGAAGCGAATGTTCCAGGCAGTACAAAGATTCTCAGATTGAAATGTGTCTGATAGATCTGAGGAAAAGAGGGGTCAGTGTAGCTGGAGAGGAGGGAGCAGAGAATAGTAGAAGATGAGACAAAGAGTGGTGACAGATGAGGTTGGACATATCTAAGGCCCTTTCCTGGTGGGAGGCCTTATAATAAACTTGGCCTTTATCTTGTGGGTGATAGGGAGGCACTGAAGTCTTATAAGCAAAGAAGTAACAGTGTCAATCTGTAAGTGTACAATCATTTGAGTAGGTGATCAGATTGAGTGGCACCATTTAAAAAATACAGCTATAGAGTAATTAGTCTTGTTTTATTTTATTAGAGCTGGTAAAGAGCTAGCTATTTCCTCTTTTGTATCCATATAAAGGAATGAAAGATTTGTTTGAATTTAATTTTCTTAATGCAAAACCAAGAAAAAAAGGAGGTTTTAAAGAAAATTTCCAAAATGAATGGACTCACATAATTTCACTCATGAATGTAGTATTTAAACGTTTAACCTTAGCCCCAGCCTTAATGCTTACAGAAATATTCAATAATCACTAAAATGCTATTGAATGAAATGTTTCAATTTAAGACTTAAGAGATAAGCACTGGGAAGCGGATGTGGCTCAAGTGATTGGACTCCCATCTACCATATGGCAGGCCCCGGGTTTGATACTCGGGGCCTCCTGGTGAAGGCAAGCTGGCCCGCACCACGCAGAGAGCTGACGGCCAGTGCCACGTGGAGAGCTGGCGCAGCAAGATGACGCAACAAAGGAAGACAAGCAGACACAGAAAAATGCGCAGCAAATGAACACAGCAAGCACAAGCAGCAAGGGGGTGGATAGATAAATAAATAAAACCTTAAAAAAAATAATAGATCAGCACTCCTTCTTAGCTGGTAAGACTGGTCATGAAACACTGAAGTCGGACCCTCAACAAATGAATAACTCCAACAATAAGGGGCTGCTTCTTCTCAATAGTAATAGCCTGACTCCTTTTCTAGGCAGATAACCAACCACTACTGAGAAGTTTTTGTGGTATAACTGAGATAGATTCAAGTCACAAACTTTGTAAGTAGTACAAGTAGAACTCTAGTTTACAAAACTGGTATACACAGCATTTCATTCCATTTGTAAAACACCTCCATGAGGTATGCAGGAAAGTGACTATCTTCGTTTTACAAATAATTCTATCTGGGCCTTGTTGTAGGAGTTGAAGTGGTTAATCTTCCCATTAATACCACTACTGGTGAGTATAATTTATTATAAAAACCAGTTCTGGTCTTAGAAAATACTTATGACCCTGATTCAAATAATATTAACTCCTATTCTACTTTTAGCACTTTGAGTTTAATGTTCTTTGCTTTTTCACGTTTCTTAGAAAAGTTGCTTAATTATTTATAAATCATCATACCTAGACACCCTTATAATATTTATTTTCTAGGTTTCCCCAACCAGTGTGTGGATTGCTACAGAGCATGAACCAGGTTTCATTTATCTTTATATCCCTAGTGTCAAACACAGGTATTCAAATGTCTGTTGAATAAACCAATGAGTGATTCACTTAAAGGGAGAAAAAGAGAATATGTGTGTAACAAACATCTGTAATTTAAAAACAGTGTTATGCTAAAGGTTGATGGAAATGTTGTTAGATTAAGAGAAATAAATTTAAAGTTCAAAACTTTCTACCTAAAACTCTTAGTCCAATATTTTGTGGATTTATTCTGCCTAGTCTATTAGTATAGATGTTCTCAATGTTAAGAGAGCCTAGAGATTTCCCAAGGAGTCAGATTAATTAGAGGAACTTTGCAAGTTAAAGCAGCAAGTACTTAGTGAGCACTAAACTCAAGATGGTGTGTACAAAACAGAGTGCTAAAACATCCTAAAACAGAGCGCTAAAGGGAATAGTGCAGAATATAAATGGACCAGGAGTGGACACAAGAAATCAACAGAATTGGAGGAGTGTGAGGAGGTTTCCATCCAAAATTCTACCTCTCATTTTTCTAATGGTAGTCTCAATATTCAGGGCTTGAATCCACAGTCAATTTTAATTATCCTTCTCTCTTGTTCTGACATCTAGTTCTTTTACCACTGTCCATTCATTTTGATTCTTATAAACAAGCTAGTTCAAACTGTCCCACTGCTGCCTATTGTGACTACTTCAATGTCTAACATTTCTTTGCTTCCTGTCTTTTACCCTCCAATCCATTCTGCACGCTATTTTCCTAGTAACTGGTGCTTTCAGCGTATCACTATTCTGCTCAAAAGCAAAATCACCATGGTCCACAGGTTAAAATACAAATTCTTTCTACCCTAGAATTTCAAGTCCATAATATCTGGGACCAACCTACGACTTTAAGTTAATTTCTTAAATTTTCTATTCTGTTGAACTAGTTTATTATTTGTCAAATAAGTCATATTTATTTTGTTCCTCCCAAATATGGCTTACGACATTTCATTTTCTTAGAATGACCTCTTCACTAAAAGTCCTCTTCTCACCTAGCTTAAGGCCCAGCTTAAATCTAATTTCCTTCACCAAGCTTTATTTACATTACCCATTCCCAGTCTCTAAATTATTGAAAAAAAAAAAAAAAGTGGCCAAAATGGTGAGGGAAATGTCCAGTAAGGAACAGTGGCAAGAATAGAGAAGCCACACTCCTCACGGACCGTAATCTCCAGAGAGTTCAGAGACCAAGTCAAATAAATTATAACATACCACATTTTACAAAATTGTTTTTTATGTTCACAAAAGGCAGCATGAAGTTAAAGGAAGAACAGAGGAATTAAACACTGGGCCTTGAATCAGATGGCCTGCAGTGACTCTACCACTTACTGGCTGTGTCACTGTGGGCAAGTTAGCTAACTTCTCTGGGCTTCACTTTCTAATAAACTCGTACACATACACTACTTAACAGTGCATGGTAAACAGACAGTGCTTAATGCTGGAGAAGTTCCAAGCCTCCAGAGTCTGTTTCTTCATTGAAAAGTTAGGCTATCGCCATGTACACCTCACTGGATGTGGGTTAAAACAACATAGGAAGTATTCCACGAATCCTAATTTCTTTTTCCTTTCATAAACATCTTCATTATAATACTAATAGAGCCTAGTATATACGCCAGACACCATGCTAACTATAATATTTATTATCCCATTCAATCCTCACAACCACCATAAATATGCTTCCTACTCTTGTCCTTACCTCAAAGGTAAGCAAACTGAGATTTGGAAGGGCTAATTTAACCTGAGGTCACTAAACCAGATGGTGGGCTAGATTGTGAACTAAGGTTTGTTGATGACATAGCTCAGTTTTTGGCCTCCGTACCATATAGTCTTTCATGAATATTCCCTCATTTATACATCTTTGCAACTAACAATGTGCCTAATAAAATACCTTCTACATAACAGGTTTTTTAAAAAAAGATTTACTCCCCCCCCTCACCCATTGTTTTGCACTTGTTGTGTTTATTCGTTATGTGCTCATCTTCTTTTTAAGAGGCACAGGAACCAAACCCAGGAATTCCCCTGTGGAAGGGAGGTGCCTAATCGCTTGAGCCACCTCTCTCCCTGCTTTGTTGGGTCTCTCATTGTGTTTTTCCTCCTTGTATTAGTCAGCAAAAGGGGTGCTGATGCAAAATACCAGAAATCAGTTGGTTTTTATAAAGGGTATTTATTTGGGATAGAAGCTTACAGATACCAGGCCATTAAGCATTAAGTTACTTCCCTCACCAAATCTATGGCCACGTGTTGAAGCAAGATGGCTGCCAACATTTGCCAAGTTCAGGCTTCCTGGGTTCCTCTCTTCCCGGGGCTTGCCTCTCTCTGGGCTCAGTGCCTTTGTTTCCTCCACAATGTCAGCTGTAGACTATGAGGCTCTCTAGGCTTTGCCTCTCTCCACAAGGCCAGCTGTGAACTGTCAGGCAATCCGCTAGTCTCTTTTCCTGGAGCCTTCTCTCCTTCCTCAAAACCAAGCTTGTCTGTGTGCTTACTTCCCCGAGCTCCAGCACCAAAACTCAGCATCAGAACTCCAGCTCAAAACTCCTCTGCTCTGTCATATAGTTTTATCTCTGAGTCCTACTGATGTGGCCCAATCAAAACCCTAATCATAACTTAATCACACCCAGAGGAACAAATCAGTTTACAAGCATAATCCAATATCTATTTTTGGAATTCATAACTATATCAAACTGCCACACTCCTTCTCTTTTTTGTTGTGTCATCTTGTTGCACCAGCCTGCTGTGCCAGCTTGTCTTATTTAGGAGGCACTGGGAACGGAACCAGAGAGACACCCCCCCTCCAATGTGGTAGGCAGGAGCTCAATCGCTTGAGCCACATCTGCTTCCCTATAGCAGATTTTTAATAATTGTTTCTTTAATCAAATAAATGAATGCTAGCTATCTTCAGCTTGGTACAACTATTTTGAGGAAAGTAGAGTATAATGTAGCAGAGGCAGAAACACTTTTGTCTCTGCTCTGCCACTAAGAAGTGGCACATGATTTGGACCAACTCAGGCCACATCATTTGGACCAGGGTTTCTTTGTCTGTAAAACAATGAACCTGGACGATGAGATCGTCCAATCAACCCTGAGACTATACTTCTCCATCAGGCAACACTTCTGATAATGTTCTCCACGTGGCTTTCTTTCTTTCCATGGCTAGAACAGACTTCTTGCTAGTCCTCTTATTTTTGCCATAACCTCACCCTGCAAACTAACAAATGTGAACTAATCCAATCTTTGCATCTCCTATGTCCAAATTCCTAGCACCACTGAAAAAAGTTATAACGATGCAGACCGGCACCACTAATGTCTCCAATCTTGACTGGATCTTCAGTACTACTTGGCAATTTCTGTATTTTATATTCCTCAAATGTGTATCACCCACCTCTCTCAGCCAAGATTTCAACCCCAACTTTCTAATTCATTTAATAGGAGATACTTCCTATTTACCTAAGATAATTGAGGCAATCAAGTGGAAACTTCCTCAAATTCTTGCTCCTAGACTTCTAAATGTATATAAATCTATAATCCCCATCATCTCATTTCCCTCAGTTAGAATGCCTGGTGTACAAAAGTGTACCATAGGGGGCGGATGTGGCTCAAATGTTTGGGCATCTGTCTGCCATATGGAGGGACCTGGGATCGATCCCCGGGACCTCCTGGTAAAGTAAAATAAAATATATATATATATAGAAGGCACATGGGCTGCCAGGCTCTGTGTGCTGGTGAGCCGCCAGGCCCTGGGAGCCACGCAGCAAGATGATGACGCAACAAGAGAGAGACGCAGGGGAGAGACAAGACGAGATGCTCCGAAAGCTCCGGAAGGCAGGAGCCGAGGTGCCGCAGGTGGCAGAACACCTCTCTCCTACATCAGAGGTCTCCAGGATCGAATCCTGGTGAAGACTGGAGGAGGATGAGAAGAGATAGCAGGAAACAGACACAGAGAATTGCCCAGCGAATGGACACAAAACAGCAAATGGGTAAAAGGGGGGGGGGGTTAAAATGGATAAAGTAAATAAATAAATCTTAAAAAAAAAAAAAAAAAAGTGTACCATATACTGATGGAATAAGCAGGGAGCGAGCGATTCCTTCTCCTATTTAAGCCTAACTTTGTCTCCTTCAGTGCTTCTGAATTTTTTTTTTTTTTTTTTTTTACCGGGAGGTCCCGGGGATTGAACCCGGGTCCCTCCATATGGGAGACGGACGCCCAACCAGTTGAGCCATATCCGACCCCCTGAATTTTTAATATACTACATTTTACTTGGAAAGCTTCTTAAGAAATGCATATTTTGAGTCAGTAGGTCTGAAGTGGGGGGTGAGATTCTGCATTTCCTCCAATGAAACAATGCTGCTAGTTTGGGGGCTACATTTAATATCACAACGGTCTAGATCAGGGGTTCTTAACAAAGGGTCCATGAGCTTGAACTGAAATTAAAAAAAAAAAACAACAAAAAAAAACATTATTCTTATGGGGAGGTGTTGGTGCAGGCAGGTGTCATATATTTATTAAATAATACACAGCATAGCGAGGAGTCCGTGGTTTTCACCTGACTGGAAAAAAGGTCCATGGAACAAAAAAAGTTAAGAACCCCTGGTCTAGATTCTATTCCTTCTTACCTACTCAGAGACTACTACTCAGAACATTTATCTCCTGCATTTTCCTGTGTATGTTTCTCTATCAGCTGCCCCTGCCCTACATATAACATCTCTATCTGTTAATATTTTAAAATAAACCCTGCTTTGTTTCTCTTTTAGGTACCACCCAGTCTTTTCAGCTCCTTAGTCCCACAGCCAAGTTTCTATAAAGAATAGCTAAAAAACAAAAACAAAACAAAACAACAAAAAAACACAAGAATAGTTATGTCAAAATTCCCAGAGTTTCTTGGTTCATAGAGCCCTTAGTACTCCTGGGTCTTAACAACTTCGTGCCTATGGGGTACTGCATACATAACTTTTCAAACTTAGAATCAGATGAGAATGATACTCTGTTTTCCTATCCCATTGATTTTTGGGCAGTACTTGCTTTTTATCAGAGTAAGCACTGAAAACCCAGCTTCCCAAAGATATGACATCATTGAAAGGTAATGCTGAAAGTGTGGATTACCTCAAACTGGTAGTTCACAAGGTGTTCAAAAGATACTGCTATATTTCCCTTGAAATTATAAAACATTCCACAGTACCCTTGTGAGTTTGCTATGGTACTCTAGGGTTCCTCAAGGCACATTTCGGGAACTGTGGTCTACACAGTCTTCAGAATAGCTGCAACCTCTAGGTTGATGGGGAAGTTGTTGGAAATGCAATCTCAGGACCCAACTTCAGACCTAGTGATTCAGAATCTCCATTTTAACGAAATCGTCAAGTGACTCATAGACACATTAAAGTGTGAGAAGCGCTGGTCAACAGTCCCTGCCTACATCTCACCTACTATTCATATTCAATTCTCTGCTTTCAGAGTTTTGCTACCACAATTCCAAAGAAATTACCCTAAAGTCCAAATTACCTTTTTTTTTCTCTTAATAAAAACAATAAATGTCTTTCAGTTAAAATTCCAATTACCTCTCTCTGCAGTGAGCTACTCTCAAACCTCTTTTCTTCTTTGGTTTCTTTTTCCTTCTTCTTTGATCTCTAAAACAACACTGTCTCCTAGCTTTCTTCCTTTTACCAGCACTACTCTTGATATGCAAAACTCTTTCCCCAGGACAACTGCATTCAATCCTGTGATTTCAGCTACCATCTATATGCTGAGCACCATAGTTCAGATTGCTCTCTGGAGCCTTGGACATGTAAAACCATTTCCACTTTTACGTACAAGAACATATTAAACTCAGCAGTGCCCTAACAACTCAGTGGTCTTTCCTCACTGGCCTCCAAGCTGCTCTTCTTCATATATTCTTTCCTTTCTGAATGGCATTCTTGTTCAACCAATTTCCCTAGAGAGTCATCCTTCTCCATTTCCTTTGCCCTATACAATCAATCAAATCAAACATCCTTTATATCTCTCCAATCTAATCTGTCTGAACCTCTCTAACCCTATCACCTCGATCTTAAAGAAGGTCCTTATCTTTTGCTTGGATTCCTGTAACAGGAACTCCTCTCCCTGTCACTAGGATGGCTGTGCACTGCTCCAAACCATCCTCCACACTCTACCAAATTAGCTTCGAAATTATAATCTGATATCTTTGCCCTGTTCTAAATCCTTTGGTGGCACCCAATGCCTAGAAGTGCTTCTCAAACTTTTTCAACAAGTGGCAGAAGAGTTTGCAGACACACATCTAAGTTGTTCACTACAAACATGACATTTCTTGTAAGGTTCAGTTTTATTTTAAAGAATTTCAATTTTACATTCTATTCCATAAGTAGTCACTTGTGTTATTAAAAGGATGTTTTTTATTACTTACCAGTTAAACTAGTTAACTTTCTCCACAGGTAACTTTAAGTAAAACTGACATTCAAGGAAGACTGTTTAATTTGGGGTTTCAAATATCCTGTAGCACAATGCCAGTAGAGCAGGAGTTGACAAACTACAGACAACAGGACAAATCTGTCCAGTGACCAGTTTTGTGTGTGTGTTTGTTATTTAAATTTGATATATAATATAAAAATTTAACCATTATTCTTACATTTTATTTTGGTGACTCATATTAAGAGAAATTTCCCATTTTAACCATTACATTCCAGTATTCATTACATTCCAGAAGCACTCTGATATTCATTACACTTACAAGGTTGTGTTACCATCACCACTGTCATTAGCAAAACTTTTTCATCATCCCAAACAGAAACTCTATTAATCAGTTAAGCAATAACTCCCCATTCTCCCTTACCCCACAGACTCTGGTAACCTTTAATCTACTTTCTATCTCTGGATTTACTTACTCTAGACATCTGATATAAGTGGGATCATATAGTATTTGTCCTTTTTACTTTAGAATGTCTTCAAGGTTCATCCATGTTGTAACATGTATCAGAACTTCATTTCTTTTTATGGGTACATAATATTCCATTACACATACAGACCTCATTTTTTTAGCTCTTCATCTGTTGATGAACACTTGGGTTGTTTACACCCTTTGGGTATTGTGAATAATGTTGCTCTGAACATTGGTTTACACATATATGTTTGAGTCCTTGCTTTCAATTCTTTTGGGTACTGCCAAGTCATATGGTAATTCTCTTGTTTAAATTTTTAAGTAACTGCCCAAACTGTTTCCACAGCACCTACACATTTTACTTTCCTACCAGCAATACACAAGAGTTCCAATTTCTCCACATCCTCATTAACACCTATTTTCCATTTTTTTAAGTAACAGCCATCCTAGTGGGTATGAAAAAGAATCTCATTGTGGATTTGATTTGCATTTCCCTAATGACTAATGATGTTGGGCATCTTTTCATGTGCTTATTAGTCATTTGTATATCTTCTTTGCAAAAATGTCTATTCAAGTCCTTTGCCCATTTTTTAAATGGGTTGTCTTTTTGTTCATAGCAAAAACTGCCACCAGTTTTTGTAAATAAAGTTTTGTTGGAACACTGCCATACCCAATCATTTATGAACCATCTATGGCTGCTTTCACATCACAATGGCAGAGCTGAGTAGTTGCAACAGAGACCACGTAGCTCAGAAAGCCTAAAACATTATCTGGTCTTTTGGGAGAAGGTCTGCTGACTAGACCATGAGGAATGCTATGGTTGTACTGTGTTTTACTTGTGCTTAAGTCCCTAGCACAGACCTAGAGAAAATACTCAAAAATATTTAATGAATTTAGAAGGGTGCTAGGAAGATTTCCAAGGGTATGTAAGGCATACAGAATGCCCCAAAACTCCAAGGAAGACTATAAAGGGGCCAAAAAGAGATATTCCTTTATCACTCAGTGAAACCTGAAAGGTTGAGATATGATAGGTGATATGGAATACTACTACACATTTGTTAAAAACAGGATCTGGAAGAAAGTGATAAGCCCATCAGAACTAAAGCTGCCTTCCCAAAAGACCTCAGTATAGCATTCTATCAAAAACACAAGCATCGGGTAGTATCTAAGAAAAGGAACTACCATTCAGGGCAATTACTATGAAAATCAGTACTTCTGGAACCTTTGTAACTGCATCATACCTGTATTTCTACAGATGATGAGAAGCAAACCACTTAAAACCAAAAGCTTTTAGATAAGAGTAGAGAAACAAGGAATAGGAAGATTATCTTACTTTACAGTCTATTTTTGAAATACAGAATTATTTCAAGAAATACTGTATAGAGTAATAATGAAAGAAAGGAAGAAAGGGAAAGAGGGAGGAAGAAGAAAATTAAAATGAATTTTATTTACCCTAAGACCTTAACCAACAAAAGATCATCCACAAGATTCCCTAATAAAGAAAGGCATGCTCTAGGATCAGAAGATAGCTCCACGTGTTAAAGTACAGAATGCATGATGAAAAGTAAGGGAGACAAAACTGGAAGGGTAAATTAAGGCTGCATAACAGAAGATCTTAAAGCTACAGAAAGGAATTTAGATTCCATTTTTTAAGCTCTGGAGTACGTGAAGTCATATAAGCAGGTACTGATACAATTTGAGTTCTCCCTTAGGACACGGGCCAGCAAACTAGCCTACCACCTGCTTTTTTTTTTTTTTTTTTTTGAGAGTTTATTGAGAAATGAGAGAAAAGTAATACATATCTGAGATGTGGATGCGGGCTCCTCCAAGCAAAGAGAGAGCTACCACCTGCTTTTGTAAAAAAATTTTACTGGAACACAGCCACATTCATTCATCCACATATTGTCCACTGCTATTTTCACATTGCAACAGCAGAGTTGAACAGCTGCACTCGAGACATTAAGTTCTGCAAAGCCTAAAATATTTACTATTTGGTCTTTTTGTGAAAAATCTGCTGACCCCCACTTTAGGAGGATGAACCTGATCAGAAAAAGATGGCTCTAAAGGATATATTAGGGAGGGCCAGGAATACCAGAGATAAAAAGATGACATTCATGGCTACTGGGGAAAAACACACAAAAAAGACAAGGAGCATCTAAATTACCATAGTGAGAAATGAAAACCAAAAGTGGCTGTTTGAGACTTGATACAGCTAAGAATGCAGAGAGAAACCAAAGACAGACTGAAACAATACTGTCAATGAACCAATTCAATGCTAACTGTACCATGACTGGAAGGATGTCAAGAACATTAGTAAAAATATGGAACACATGATAAAGAACAGGTTTCATAGGGGATTATTAGTTTAATATCAGATATGAAAAATCTAAAATGCCAACAAGACATATAGACAACATCTAATGGCAGATTAAAATATACCTTAAGAGTGAGAGAAAGAAATTCAGCTAGAGAACAAAGGTAAGATAATTCAGTGATGGTACGTGCAGTTATTGAAGTGGATGACATAAACAAGGTACAAATGACAGCAGGAGCAGCAGATCCCATTTCTTTAGCCACTATAGTGTATCAGACCTTATCTAGGCACTTTGTGTCACCTCTAATCCTCCCAACAATCTTTCAATAGAGGAATTATTCCTATGTTACAGATCATAAATCTGAGCTTGGAAAGAATTCCAGTTGAATTCCAAGGTCATACAGCTAATATGTAACAGTGTTAGAATTCAAACCCACATCTACTCGATGCAAAGCCAATATTTTACCTCTGTATTACACGTAAAGAGAAGAATGCTGTATTAGTCAGCCAAAGGGATACTGATGCAAAATACTAGAAATCAATTGGCTTTTATGAAAGGGTATTTATTTGGGGTAGAAGCTTACAGTTATCAGGCCATAAGGCATAAGTTACTTCCCTCACCAATGTCTGTTGCCATGTGTTGGAGTGAGATGGCTGCTGACATCTGCAACGGTTCAGCCTTCTTCTTAAGGCTCCATGGCCCCAGCTTCTTCTAATCTCAGCTGTAGGCTGGGATAAATCTCATCTCTCTCCTGGCTCAGCTGCGTTGTTTTCTCCAAAAGGTCAGCTGCAGACTATCAGGCTCTCTCTATTCCGGGGGTCTCTGCCGTGTCCATGAAGCTGTCTCTATTCCTCTGTGTTCTTCTCCTGCGTATTTTCTCCCCAGGGTTCCAGCTCAAAACTACTAACTCCCCTCATGTTGTTTCCCCCTACTGACATAGCCCAATCAAAGCCTTAATCATTATTTAATCAAGTAAAAGCGAAACCTCTGAATTTAATACAATCTAATACACCCAGAAACAGACCAGTTTACAAACATAATCCAGTATCTCTTTTTGGAATTCATAAATAATACCAAACTGCTACAAATGCTAACACCAAA
The DNA here is from genome assembly GCA_026826555.1 of Tolypeutes matacus. Taxonomy (NCBI): domain Eukaryota; kingdom Metazoa; phylum Chordata; class Mammalia; order Cingulata; family Chlamyphoridae; genus Tolypeutes; species Tolypeutes matacus. Next base: position 1,284,040 of record JAKSZT010026446.1, read on the forward strand.
ACTAGAGGGAAATACCTAAATTAGTAAAGGAAGGGTTCAGGAGATTACAGAAAGCCAAGGCAGGGCAATGCAGTATCACGTAAGCCAATGGTAGGCAATTTTAAAAAGAAGCGTGTGTATAAATAATAGGTGATAAAATTTTGATTGCTTATTATGTTCCTGGTACAGTGCTTTACGATAATTAGTTCATTTAATCCTCTCAACAACCATGACATATGTACTACTGTTATCCCATGAAACAAATGCATAAATGAGGCAGATTACTTGTTAGGATCACATAATTAGCAAATGGAAGAGCTGAGTTTCAAATCCAGGCAGCCAGACTCCAAATCCTACACTTTTAATCCATCTACCATACCACCTCCATGTCCAGTGCTACAAGGTGGTTAAGGAGGAAAAAAGCCTGGGGAAAGAAAAGGACAGATTCTCTTATAAACAGAGGACTAATAACTTTTAAGAGATCAGTTTCCAAATAGCACTTGGAGACACGTCATATTACAAGAGAGTTAAAGAATGAATAAGTGATTATCAAGTAAAAGCTGATATCATCTACTTTTAGAAGGCTTAGGGCAAAAGGCCAAGGAATATGGGAATTAATACATTCAAGAGAATGTAAACCAGTTATTTTGGTTAACAAAAAACATTTTTTTTCTTTTGCAAATTACTAGTTGTGAGAGGAGTTCTGGAGAGTTACTCAATAAACATCCTTTGGGTATGTGAGATAGCGAATGTACCATTATTTACATGACTTATCTATAGAGAGTATGCCCTATACCAGTGTTCTCAGTCCCAAATGTAAACTAGAATCACCTGTGAAATGATTCTAATTCAGCTGAGGCTGTCTGGCCTTCATAGTGGATTTAGATTCTCTGATTTGGAGGGTCTTTAGTGGGACCCTGACATTAATGTGATTTTGATGCAAAGCTTACACAGTTAAAAGAACTATGTTGACAACTTTTGCATACACATAGTCTGAGTTATCTGAAAAACTGTTTAACTATTAAAAAGTAATATAAACTTTACTATTTGACCAACAATATTTTTGGATTTAAGTGAAAAAACCTGCTCAAAGACTGTACTGTGCAAAGAAGGATTTTCCTTTATGTTTGGTTTTTCTTCAGTGTTATTTAGTCAATGTTGAAGTTAAACAACATTCTCATGGTACATTTCTTAAATTATTTCAGCAGAAAGAGAAATACTCATTTGATAAATATATGGTTTGTCACCAACTTTTTATTTTTATTTTATTTTATTTTATTTTTTTTTACCGGGAGGTCCGGGGGATTGAACCCAGGTCCCTCCATATGGGAGACAGATGCCCAACCATTTGAGCCACATTTGCCCCCCCCCAACTTTTTAAAATTAAGAAACACCTCTAGATTGGAAGACTAAACATTCTAGTGAAGATGTCAATTCTACCCAAATTGATGTATAGATTCAATGCAATACCAATTAAAATTCCAACAACCTACTTTACAAAAATAGAAAAGTTAATTACCAAATTTATTTGGAAGGGAGAGTGGTCCCAAAAACATCCTGAAAAAGAAGAGCAAAATCAGAGAACTCACGCTTCCTGACCATGAACTATATTATAAAGCTACAGTGGTCAAAACAGCATGATATTGGCATAAAGACAGACATATTGATCAGTGGAATTGAATTGAGAGTTCAGAAATAGACCCTCACCTCTATGGTGAGCCTACCAATAAGCCTACCAAGTCCACTTTTCTGGGACAGAATAGTCTCTTCAACAAATGGTGCTACGAGTACTGGATATCCATAACTAAAATAATCAGGGCCCCTATCTCATTCCCAATACAAGAACAAACTCAAAATGGATCAAAGATCTAAACATAAAAGCCAGGGCCATAAGACTCCTAGAAGATAATGTAGGGAAAAGTCTACAAGACCATTTGTTGTTGGTAGGAGTCTCTTAACCCTTATACCCAAAGCACAAGCAACAAAGGAAAAAATAGATAAATGGGACCTCCTCAAAGTTAAACACTTCTGCACCTCAAAGTACTTTGTGAAGAGGATTAAAAAGGCAGTCTACTCAATGAGAGAAAATATTTTGAAATCACACATCCAACATGATTCTAATATCCATGATATATAAAGAGATCCTACAACTCAACAATAAAAAGACAAATGACGAAAATATACATGAAAAAATGTTCAACATCACTAGCAATTAGGGAAATGCAAATCAAAGCCTCAATGAGATATCACTGCATACCTATTAGAATGGCCACTATTAAGAAGACAGAAAACTACAAGTGTTGGAGAGGATGTGGAAAAATAGAAATGCTTATTCACTGTTGATGGGAATAGAGAATGGGATAGCCACTGTAGAAGTCTGTTTGACGGTTCCTAAGGAAGTTATATACAGATCTACCATATGACCTGGCAATACTGCCACTTAGTATATACCCAGAGGAACCGAGAGCAGTGACACAAACAGACATCTGCACATGATGTTCATAGTGACATTATTCACAATTGCCAAAAGATGGAAACAAGACAGGTACCCATCAATTGACGAATGGACAAACAAACTATGGTATATACACATGATGGAATATTATTCAGCTATAAGAAGAAATGAAGTAGTGAAGCATATGACAATGTGGATGAACCTGGAGGATATTATATTGAGTGAGGCAAGTCAGGCACAAAAGGACAAATACTGTATGATTTCACTCTTATGAACTAAATATAAAGAGCAAACTTAAGGAGTTAATAACTAGAATATAAGTCACCAAAGAACAGAATGTGATTGGAGAATGGAAAGCTGTGCAGAATTGGTAAAAAGCTGTAAATATTTGGAAATGAATAAAAATGGTGAAAGCACATGATAGGATTTGTAATTAGTAGCACTAACATATGGGTATGGTAGTGTGTAGCAGTCTGATATTCTTTATGAATTCCAAAAATAGAAATATTGGATTGTTTGTAAACTGGTTTGTTTCTCTGAGCATATTAGATTATACTAGATACAGAGGCTTCACTTGTACTTGATTAAATAATGATTAAGGCTTTGATTGGGCCATATCAGTAGGATGCCTACCAAGGGGGAAGGGACTCACAGAAAAAACAACATGGCAGAAGAGAAAGTTGGGAGTTTTTAATGCTGGAGCCCCAGGAAGTAAATACACAGAGAAGCAGATACGTGAGGAAAGAGAGAAGGCTCCGTTAGACAGAAGGCAGAGGCCCCGGGAGGAGAGACGAGCTATTTGCCTGATGGTTTACAGTTGGCCTAGTGGAGAGAGTAAAGCACCTGAGCCCGGTGAGAAATGAGCCCTGGGAGAGAGACGGACTTATCCCAGCCTACAGCTGATACTGGAAGAAGCTGGGACCACGGAGCCTTGAGAGGAAGAGAAAGCCCAAACCGTTGCAGATGTCGGCAACCATCTTGCTTCAACACATGGCAACAGACTTTATTTGCGCTTTATGGCCTGGCAACTGTAAGCTTCTATCCCAAATAAATACTCTTTATAAAACCTAACTGATTTCTGGTACTTTGCATCAGCATCCCTTTGGCTGACAAATACAGATGGGACGAGGGAAAATACATCAAATGTAAGTAAGAGGGAAGCGGCTGTGGCTCAATCAGTAGGGCTCCCGTTTACCATATGGGAGGCCCTGGGTTCGGTTCCCGGGGCCTCCTGGTGAAGGCAAGCCCGTCCGCACGGCGTGGTTAGCTGACCCAGCGAGCACAAGTAGCAAGGGGGGGATAAATGAATAAATAAATAAAATCTTAAAAAAAAAAAAATGTAAGTAAGATATGGACTACAGTTAGTAGTAATACTTTGATGATGTTCTTTCATAATTTGTTTCAAATATTTCACAATACAAAGTATTTGTGGTGCGGTGATGTATGGGAGCCCTGTATGATGCTATGCATGTTTGTTTTATAAGTTCACAACTCTTACTATATACTTATTGTTTATGTATGTTCATGTGTAAATGATATACTTCAATAAATTTTTTTAAGTGGGGAAAAAAAAAAGAAATACCTCCTACACATACAGCAAGATCAAGTAGGAGGACTGAAAATAAATAAGCACTAACCCAAACATGAACACAGAAACATACGTGTCATTACCTAAGAGGTCAAGCTATGTGATTTGGGACAAAATTTCTTAATCTCTCTGTGTCTCAGTTTCTTCAAGTGTAAAATGAGGAAAGTAATAGTACCTAAACCTCATATGGTTGTTGTGAAAATTAAATAAGAAATATCACCTATAATAGTGCTTGGCTAACCCATTCCATGGTATTTCTTTTGGCAGCCAGGAAACTGAAACACACTTTTTTTTTTTTTAATATAGTCAAATACACATATTTTATTCTACTTACTTATTTGACTCCAATGCAGTCAAATACACATTAACAGAATAAAATACATATTTTAGTAAAATATTTTTCTGTGTACCAACTCCTATGGGATATATAATAATAAATAATGTGCAGCTAAAAATCTCAGTTGTTAAATGTGTTATGTGATTATTTTCATTTAAAAATCTGCATTATAGGGGGTCGGATGTGGCTCAACTGGTTGGGCGTCCGTCTCCCATATGGAGAGACCCGGGTTCGATCCCCGGGACCTCCCGGTAAAAAAAAAAAAATCTGTATTGGTAAGCAGATTTAACACGATGTTTTCACTTGTGATTTTTCCCTCTTTTAAAATTTAAATTTTAAAAATGAAAAAAAAAAAGTGCTTGGTACACAATAAGCATTTAAGAAATGTTGGCAATATGGGTATATAAAAATTTCTTTAAAACAACAATTCTTTTTTTTTTTTTTTTTTTTTTTAAGATTTTATTTTTATTTATTCATTTATCCCCCCCTTGCTGCTTGTGCTCGCTGGGTCAGCCAACCACGCCGCACGGGCGGGCCCACCCTCACCAGGAGGCCCCGGGAACCGAACCCGGGTCCTCCCATATGGTAAACGGGAGCCCTACTGATTGAGCCACAGCCGCTTCCCAGCAATTCTTATTTCTAGAAAATTTTCTTACAAAAGCATTTGTTAAAGTGCAAAAGGATATATCTTCAAGAATATCTCATGCAGAATTAATTGTAACAACAAAAAATTAGAAATAACCCAAACTTCCACCACAAGGAACTAGTTAAATAATTCATGGTACAACCTACTCACACAGTTGAATGTTAGGTAAACTTAAGAAATAAAGGAAGGGAAGCGGCTGTGGCTCAATCAGTGGGGCTCCCGTTTACCATATGGGAGGCCCCGGGTTCGGTTCCCGGGGCCTCCTGGTGAAGGCAAGCCCGCCCGCACGGCGTGGTTAGCTGACCCAGCGAGCACAAGCAGCAAGGGGGGGATAAATGAATAAATAAATAAAATCTTTAAAAAAAATAAATAAATAAAGGAAGCCAAACAATTCCATTCCTTTGCCCCATAATATCTACACTCTTTTTCTCAGCCTGAAGCAGTCAGAGCAGATATAATCACAAACCCCTCAAGAGTGAGGAATGAACAGAATTGGGATGGGGGGCGGGGGGAGTGTAACCACTGATCAAGGCAGATTTACTGTTATTGTAGTTATTGTGTGTTTATTGTGTAACTTGCAACATTGATATAAATAATACATTTTTTAAATTAATAAAATAAGGGAGTGCCCAAATCAAGATGGTTGACTGAGATGCTTCATGGCTCTGTCCCTTCACAGAAGCACTGAACAACCAGCAAGAACTGGCAGAAACATCCTACTCACAGCTCCGGAAACAGTTAAAGGACTGCAGTAACAGGGCGAACACTGGCTGGCCTTTCCCCTACCCTGCACCAGTTCAGCAGGCGAGCCTCCCCAGGCCCCACTCACGGGTGCACCATCAAGCCTGGCACGCGGGTGCACTGTTGGGCCGCGTGCGTGCATGTGCCATCAGGCCCTGCGAGCCATGCAGCAAGATGATGACATAACAGGAGAGTGGCACAAGGGAGAGCCAAGACGAGACGTGCCGAAAAACCAGGAACTAAGGTGGCACAGGCAGCAGGACGCCTCTCTCCCACATCAGAGGTTCCCAGGATCGATCGCAGTGAAGACAGGAGAAGGATGAGAAAAGAGGGCAGGAAATGGACACAGAGAGTTGCCCAGTGAATGGACACAGAAACAGCAAAAACGGGGGGGGGGGGAGGCATATAAAAGTAAATAAATAAATAAATAAATAAATCCTTTTAAAAAAAAGTATAGGGGAGTAAGATACAGACTATAGTTAGTACTAATACTTTGACAATGCTCTTTCATAATTTGCTAACAAATGTTTCATAACAATGCAAAGTATTTGTGGTGGGGTGATGTGTGGGAGCCCTGTATGATGTTATGTATGTTTGTTTGGTAAATTCACAATGTTTACTGAACACTTATTGTTTATGTTCACGTATGAATGATATACTTCAATAAATTGTTTAAAAAAAAATGTAATGCATGATACTGGATGGGATCTAGCAAGGGAGGAGAAAAGGCTCAAAGGGACTTTATTGGGACATATAAAAAATTTTTGAACATAAGACTACAAGCTTTCTATCAATGTTAAATTTCTTGAACTTAATAACTGCACTTAAGCTGGTTACATAAGTGAATATCCTTATTCTTTGGAAATGTACATGGAAATATTAAGTATTCAGGAAGCATGATGTATCCCACACTCAAGTGTTCAGAAAATGGACTGATAGATAGAATACGGCAAATGTGGCAAAATGTTTAAATTGATGGATTTGTATATATGGGAGGTACGGGTATGTTGGAGTTCTTGGTATGGGGTTTGTATTGCTTTTGTAACCGTAAGTTTGAAAGTATTTCAAAATAAAATGCTAAAAAAGGCAGATATATATGCACTGTCTTAGAAGCTTGCCAAATAAACACCCCCAAAATTTTCCCTCATGCTCTTTTTCAGTCAATCCTCACCATCATACCGGGGGCCCAGACAACCACTTATCTGCTTTCTATCCCTTTGAGTTTACCTTTTTCAGATTTTCATATAAATGGACTCATTCAGTAAGTAATCTTTTGAGTCTGGATTCTTTTGAGTCTGAGTTCTTAGCATGATATTTCTGAGATTCATCCATGTTGTTGCAGAAAAGAGTAGTTCATTTCATCTTATTGCTGAATAGTATCCCATTAAATAGATGTACCACATTTTATCTATTCACCAGATAATGGATAAAACCCAATTACCATTTTTTTTTCTTTTATGGTTCATGCTTTTTGTGTCCTAAGAAATCTTTGCCTATACCAAGGTCACAAATATTTCATGTTTTCTTCTAAAAGTTTTATGATTTTAGCTCCTACATTTAGGTCTATGATGTATTATTATTTTTTTTTAAGATTTACTTATCCCCCCCATTGTCTTGCACTTGCTGTCTGCTCTCTGTATGTTCTTCTGTGTCTGCTTATCTTCTCTTTAGGCGGCACTAGGAACTGATCTCAGGACCTTCCAGAGTGGAAAGAGGCTGCTCAATCTCTTGTGCCACCTCAGCTCCCTAATTTACTGCGTCTCTCCATTGTCTCGCCTCTGTGTCTCTTTTTGTTGCATCATCTTGCTGCGCCAGCTCTCCTGTGCAAGCCAGCACTCCATGTGGGCCAGTACTCCAGCGTGGACCAGCACTCAGCACAGACCAGCACTCCGCATGGGCCAGTTCTCCGCTCAAGCCAGCTCGCCACGAGGCCAGCTTGCTTTTCACCAGGAGGCCCTGGGAATCGAACCCTGGACCTCCTATATGGTAGGCAGGAGCCCAGTCACTTGAGCCACACCCACTTCCCTATGATCTATTTTAAATCAATTTTGTGTATGGTATGAGATAAGGATCAAGGTTTCTTTTCCCCATGTATTCCAGTACATTTATTGAAAAAGACTCCTTTCCTCCAATGAATACCTTGGCATCTTTGCTGTCTTATTGTTGTTGTTGTTTTTAAATCAATTGATCTTGTGAGTGGGTCTATTTCTGAACTCTCACTTCTGTTCCATTTATTTATGTTTATATCTGTGTCTTCTCCGATCCATATATTATTTAGATATGAATTAATTTCCACAAACAGGAGATTTTCAAGATTTCTTTCCGTTACGGACTTCTAATTTATTCCATTGTGGTTGGAGAATATATTGTGTTTTCAATCCTTTTACATTTATTGAGCATATTGTCTATTCTGGTGAATGTTCTGTGTGTGTTTGTAAAGGATGTGTTTTATGCTGTTACTTCATGGAGTGTTCTGTAGATGTCAATTGTTGATCTGTCTATTGCTTCTTTCCATTCTGTTAGCTTTTGCTTCATACGTTGGAGCATGTATTATTTTTATAATCAGAAAACAAAGTCACAAACAAGGTAGCAACCTCTTTTCCTGGATATGTAAGATTTTTTAGTTTACAATTCCTAAACTAAAAAGACAACAAAATGTTAAAAATCTAACAAGTGGGAAACGGATGTGGCTCAAGAGGTTCGGCATCCGTCTACCATATGGAGAGACCAGGGTTTGATCCCCGGTACCTCCTGGTAAAAAAAAAAAAAAAAAAAATCTAACAAGTATTTAAGCCATATTAAATTACTAAATTATTCAAAGTGTTATATAATCAAAACCAATTACTCTTTTTATTATATCTATAGCATTTATCTCTGTAAGATAAATACACATATGGGTACATAGTTTTCCCCTCAATTCCTTATTTTCAAATGATAAGCTTTATTTTCTTTGTAAATGACTAAAATAATTTTATCCAGCATCAATACTAAAAATCAACTTCCTGTAATGCATAAGTAGCACTGTTCACATTTTAAGGATTTCATGTTTCAACTGTTAAAAATATTAAGGAGGATCAATTTTAGGGAAAAAGTGTGGAACCTACAAGTGATTTCTTACATCAAGGGCAACATGGGCTTTCCAAAATGCATTTTTCACTTTGAACATAACTGACATGGGTCAAATTCAAAAGTGTAGACAACAAAGTAAATAAAAAATTTACTAAATCTACAAATTGATAATAGCCACAGGAAGACATTATGGATAAAGAAGCCCTAAAGAATGACTGAATAATAGGAAAAGTCCCCAGTTCCCCTTACATTTGGGGGGAAGAAAGATATATCATAGAATTTTGTTTTAAAAGTCACCTATTAGGTTCTAGACTAATGGTAAAGTAAAAGAAATACTAAATAATATTAAAGTATAAAACAATCTATGCTTACGTCAATAAGAATTATTAGTATAAACTCCTTTGTATCAGATTTGATTTCAATCATTTCACAAGTACTAATAAAGTATGCATGACCAGCTTTTAAAATTAACATCTAAGGGTTTTAATTTTAAATATGCATTTTAAGTATTTAAATTAATGATTACAAATGAAGTATTTATTGCCATATGACTTCATTTTGCTAAGGAGGCAGGCACAGGGAGAAAGAGAGATCCTTTGATCAAGGTGTTGCTCACTCAGTCTGAGTTATTTCATTACCTAGGATATAACAGACCCATCTGAAACTCTGCCCTTATCAACTGACCACAATTTCCTTTCCCACAGTGCCAAAGCTAATATGCCAACTGCCTTAACAAGAATAGATTGATTTTTAATTAAAAATAAGGTTCAAGAATTCTGAATCTAAAATTTAATTTAAACTTGTGATGCCAATATTAACCAACATCATGAACAGGAGGTAAATATTTAGAGTTAGAGTGGCAACTGAGGCCAAGTCCCAATAATCTGAAAAGGCATCTGCTGAGAGCTAAAAACACACTCACTTTTTCCCTAGGTTTCTTACAATAATAATTTATTCAACATTTCTTCTGTTAATCAGGGCAGCAGTGTATCCATTTCACAGATTAAGAGACTGGGGTGGGTTCTGAGTGATTTGCTCAGTGCTAAAGGGAGCCAGATGACAAGAATCCAAACTAGTACCAGCAGGCCCTGTTCCCATGCCTGGCTTCTGTCGATAATCTCCCCCACCCACCCACTGTTCTCCATTTCCAAAGACAACTCCAAGATACAAAAACACCTGCAATAATTTTTAGAGTAAAGGTATACATTAAAGAAAAACCTAAATGTTACTAGGTAATGTTGAAGCACAATCAGTTCCTAAAAGCTGGCGATGTGAACAAATTGTTTTACTTATAGTAATAATACTTTCTACCAAAACTATTAAGAGATGCTTCCATTTAACAATTGTAGTAACTATTTTTAATATAAATAAAACGAACCAAACCAATATGAATTCTAGTTTCATTTTTTTAAAATAAGGGTAACCCTCCCCGCCACCCTGCTGCAGTATTATTACTAAGGCTTTTATTTTTTAAAAATTCAGATAAATTTTACTAAAATGCCAGTTACAAGTAAAAACAAAAACAAAACACACACGCAATGGGATCAGGAAACTGGACAGTATAAAGAACTAGAGGGAAAACAGAAATAATCACAAATTAATTTTAGTGATAAAGGCTCGTAATGTTTTATGGTAAAATTGCACACCGAGAATTCTAAAATGAGGTTTAACCTACCTAGCAAATATGTTTGAAGAGGAACCTAGAGGGAAGACGTTACCAATAAGGTCATGGTTCCTATCCTGGTACATACTACTTTATTTTGTTTTGTTCAGTAACCAGATCATACAAGGGAAACGTCTTTGAGGGGTCTGTGCATATATTTCTAGTTAAAGTTAGACTTTATATTCTTTTGACTGAGTCTTTATAACTTAAATTGACTACCACTATGGAGAAGGAAAAAAACCCAAAGCATAATTCTACAGACATGGGGCAAGAACAGCAACTAAATATATACAGAAATCTCACTCCTCCATAAGCAGGTATGAAACGATTTTTAAAAAAGTTTTTGCTTTTTGTTTTTTAGAACTCCTCTGATAACAGGGATTTTTAACCTAGGGTCAAGGGATGTTCATTTTTAGGTTGAGAAGGTCCATAACTTTCATTAGATTCCCTAGAAAGGTCCATAAGCAAAACAAAACAACAAAACTTAAGAACCACTAGCTCGTTTAATTGCTTAAAAACAAACAAACAAAAAAAAAACTTATAAGCTATAGGAGGCAGGGGTTACTACTATTAAGTTTCCAGATACTTTCCTTTACCAACTAAAAAACTCTATACTCAGGGAATGAAAACATGTTCAGTATCAAAATTGAGTGAAACTTTTTTTTTTTAAGATAAAAATATCTGAATGTATTCCAAGGCCAAATTCAAAACACCTTTACACTGATCACTTTTCTATCATCTGCACCACCAAGGCCTTCTTTTAACTCAGTCAAATCAACTGGTTCCCCCAAGGTGATTAAATTCTTGAATCCAGGAATGTGGTTAAAGCCAAAAGGTTTTCGGATCATAAAAAGAAGTATTTCTCATCTTTTTTTTTCACCCATACTCTCTTTTGCTAAACCTAACTTTTATATCCTTTTTGTTTGAAATTTAAATAAATCACATTTCTAAAACCAAATCAAAACCATGGCCATTTTAAAAGTTTAAAATTTTGATCTTGAAAATTTTACTTTGTACACCCATCATATGATACCAATGTTGAGCTTTGTGTGTGCTTGCTAGACACAGACTTTCCTAGAACATGTGGAAGAGCCTATAAGAGGTCACTCTCAACATCATGTCTATCACGGTGCTTTGTTGTGAAATGACACACGTTTCCTGAGGATTCTCAAGTCACGGGTGGGGGTGAGGAGAGTGAGCGAGATAGGCATGGCCCCTCCCCTAGAGATTCATGAATGTGCAGATTCTACCACACTGGCACAAAATCACGGCCTGATGACTGACTTTTGGCCTAGGCAATGGCATAAAACTTCATTTCACCTTCAGTGCAGACCTTTCTCCCAGTACTTGGGGTTAAAAATAGCTTAGGCCACAGTGGCCTAGAGTTATTTTTATCTGGAAAATATGGACTAGAAACAGCCTAGTAAGCACAGAAAGAAGGGTTGACCACAATAGGACAAAAATCCTCACAGACTTTGAAAAAGTTTCACTGCAGCTTTAGAAATCACCAGATGGAAAGGTCGTCAAGCAGAGGTGAGGTACAAGGCAGAAGATCAGTTGAGGGCAATTCAAGTGTAATATGAATAACACGTAACAGCAACATAAGAGGCCTTGCACAAGACAGAATAGTAAAGCACTTTCCCTGCCCCTGTAACTTCCTGGGGAAGATACCTCAGTATTCAAAGGTAGAAAGTTTTTGAGAAGAGAGATAGTGGAGGTTCAGAATTTGGGGAGGTATGTGGGAATAGGACTTAAACTAGATCCTAAAGGATGTATAAGCTTTGAATTGCTGGGGGGCAGGGGGGCAGACGTGATAAACCAGGCAAAGAATTCACAGATGTTTTGGGAGGAGTGAAGAGGGTAGCAGCAGGGAGGAAAATAGTCTGGCTGAAATAGTGGTTATATTTCCAAGAGTAGTAGCAAATAAGAATGGATTTGACATATAGGCCTATCCAGTTGGCAAGCATTAAATGCCTAAGAATCACACTGTGTCCTTTAAACAAATCTGGGAGGCTTTGAATATAATCTTTAAGTGTTGGTAAATTTATATTAAGATGGATATGGGCAGTACACAGAGAAGACTGAATTAAGGGGAAAAAATATTACATAACAGTCCAAATATAAAGTGATTAAAATCTCAATTAGGGTGATGAAGTGGAAAACCAAATATCTTACTGAGTGCCACATACAAGAACCTAAGTACACCAACATGAATAAGACAGGTTTCCTATCCTCAAGTGGCTCACAACTAGTATAAAAAATGAGGGAGAAAACCCACCATTGTGAAAATTGTTCTCTCAGTGATAGGAAGTGTCATAGTGACAGACTAAGGTTAGTGCTGTAATTCTGCTTAGAGATTGGGGCAAGAAGAAAATTTGAGAAACCTTCCTACCACCCCTTCCCCCCCAGAAAGGATCAGGGTAGAAAATGAATGCACTTTCAAAGAACCTGCAGGTAGGCTCCTCTGGCTGGAGTAAAAGTACGTGATAGGAAATAAAGTGTTCTTTTAAAAATGCTTGTATATCAACTATGGCTCTGCGGGCAACAAACATTTAATCAGGAGAATGATATGATCAGATCTGTATTTGGAAAGATAACATCAGAGTCAAAGAGCAGAATGGACTGGAAAGGAAAACAAAATGGGGCTTTTGTAATAATCCAGGTCAGAGATGAAGTTGGGATTCAACACAAGAGTATAAATGGGAATGAGGAACAAGAAACATATGAAATACTTTTTATTTATTTTTATTTTTTATTTTTATTTTTTTAAAGATTTATTTATTTATTTATTCATTCATCCCCCCGCTTGCTGCTTGTGCTCGCCGGGTCAGCCAACCACGCCGTGCAGGCAGGCCTTGCCTTCACCAGGAACCCCGGGAGGCCCCGGGAACCGAACCCGGGGCCTCCCATATGGTAAACGGGAGCCCTACTGATTGAGCCACAGCTGCTTCCATGAAATACTTTTTAAATGAGTAAAATCGACAGGATCTGTTGCAGTGTGTGTTCCTCTACAACATCAAGCTCTTTGCAGACTTGGGAAACTTTCAATGGACTTACTACAATTCATCCTTCAGGAGTCTCTGCCTAAATAACTACTTCTTCAAGGAAATCTTTCCTGAAATGCAGACTAAGATAGGTCTCCTCTAATTTCTCAAACAGGATCCTGCATATCTCAAAAACATTCACCACACTTCTAATTTCAGGTTCAATGGTCTTCCCCTCAGACAATAAGACTCCAGAAGAGCAGAGAGAATTACTTGGCCTGACTTGGGCACTGTGGTACCCTTGATATGCACAGACCCTGGCACATATTAGGCACACTGTAATAGTTGTTGAATGAATAGAGTTCACAGAGAGGTGGAGGATGAATCTGAAACCTGTTACCCCATCTCCCCACCAGACAGCCCTCCCAACCCTCAGACCCCCACCCCACCCCCACCAAGGGGAAACTTCAAGTCTTAATCATTGCAAGTTTGTAGTACTTCCAGGACATCCAGGTGGCGGGGTCCAGCTGTCCTCTACAGATGCCAAGATAAGAGACAGACCAAGGAGGCATCAACAAATCCTAAGAGCCGAAGCCGTGGCTGCACTTACTACTACTACCACTACTACTGCTATGAGTGTAGCTACAGCTAAAATCAACTAAGCATTAATTATCTGCTGAGCACCGCTCATGTAGTATCCTACCAATCCTCAAACAAACCTTATTGCGATAGGTACTATTACTGATGAGGTGATGCTTCATTATTAGAAAATGTGTTCAAAATCAGAGCAATTAAGTAGCAGAAGAGGGTGTGAACACAGGCAAACTGATTTAATAACCCACACTTGCAAGAGTTCATGAGAAGGGAAGCGGATGTGGCTCAATCAATAGGGTTCCCGTTTACCATATGGGAGGCCCCAGGTTAGTTTCCCGGGGCCTCCTGGTGAAGGCAAGCCAGCCCGCTGCGAGCTGACACAGCAGGACGACCCAACAAAGGGAGACAAGCAGACACTGAAAAATGCACAGCAAATGGACACAGCGAGCACAAGCAGCGAGGGGGGAATAAATAAAATCTTAAAAAAAAAAAAAAAAAAAAAAAAAGAGTTCATGAGAAGACAAACCAGAGACCACAGAATAGTAATTTTTAAGGGGAAGATACTGCAAAGGAAGAACCAACTTAAGAACTGAGTAAATGAAAATACTGGAGTCAAAGATAATTTTCAAGTTTCAAGTGCAGGTGTTCAGGTGGATGACTACGACTAAAGAAAGAAATGATGGGAAGCAGATGTGAGTCAGGTGACTGGGCTCCCGCCTACCACATGGGAGGTCACTGGTTCGGATCCCAGTGCCTCCTAAAGACAGCGAGCTGGTGCGACAGGCAGGCGTGGCGAGCTGACACAAGAGACACAGGAAGAAAAAACATAATGAGAGACACAACAAAGCAGGGAGCAGATTCCCAGTGCCTTCTAAAGAAGACAGTGAGCTGACGCCACAGGCAGGTGCAGCGAGCTGACAGACAAGATGACGCAACAAGAGATGCAGGGAGGAAAAACATAATGAGAGATACAACAAAGCAGGGAGCAGAGGTGGCTCAAGCAATTAGGCACCTCCCTCCCACATCAGAGGTCCTGGGTTCAGCCCCTGGTGCCTCCTAAAGAAACAAGGAAGATGAAGAGACACAGCAAGTGCAAACAACAACAAGGGGGTAGGAAGAAATAAATAAGTAAAATACATCTTAAAAAAAAAAAAAAGAAAGAAAGAAATGATCAAAGAAGCAGGCCTTTCCTGAAGGATGGAGAAAAAGTGAGAAACAAGGGAAATCTTTATGGATTCACTATTTTAGACCTGCACTATCCAAGCACATGGTATGACATGCTATCCTCCTCCTCAAGTGTGACTATTTCAATTTCACTTCAATTAATTAAAATTAAATAAGATAGATTCATCTCTCAATCACACTGACCGGATTTCAAAGACTCAATAGCCAGATGAGACTAGTGGCTAAAGTATTGGACTGTGAAGACAGAAAAAATTTCCATCATCACAAAAACTTCTATTGTATAGTGTTGTTGTGGACAGGTTGAATATACAGCAAGACAAGGAAGTGGAATTATCTAATAAGCAAATGAAACTATAGCATTTGAGCTGTCTGGTAGGGCAGATTTCTAAGATGGCCCCCAATGATCTCATCCCCTGCTACTCAGGCCCTTCCTTGCATAGCCCCTGCCCTAGAGTGTGGGCTGAACCTAGTGACTTGTTTCTAAGCAACAGAATACAGCAGAGGTGACAGGATGTCACTTCCGTGATTAGGTTACAAAGACTGGGAATTCTGTCTTGTTAGCAAACTCTCTATTCCCTTCTTGGCTGGCACACTTTGATGACCCCTGTGTGAGCTTAGAAGCAGATGCTTCCCCATTCAAGCCTTCAGAAGAAACCACAGATCCTGACAGCACCTTCACAAGAGATCATCATGCAGAGACTCAGCTAAGCTATGCTGATTCTTGATCCACAGAACAGTGAGATAATAAATATGTTTTGTTTTAAGCCACTAAGCTTTGTGATAATTTGTTACACAGCAATAGATAACTATTACAAACTGAGAAAAGTCTATAAATATAGAATTTTCAAGTTCTCCCTACATGCGTGTGTCTTCTGACAGTGATGAGCAGAAAGCTAAGAATTGTGCTTTCAGAATAGTCAGAAGCTGAGGAAAGAAGGAAAACCCTGAAAAACACAATGAGGAAAAATAATTGAAAGGCTAGAAAACAAGGTAGTAAAGGAGTAGCCAAAGATTTTAGAGGTGTGGTGGTTAATAGTGATGTTGAGGGAGCAAGACCTAGTTTGGGGTACTGAATAGGGTAGGTGTGCCCAGACAGAATTTTTTAAAGTAATGTTTCCATAATTTGTTGAGCTGCCTTTTGTTTGTTATTTTATTTTTTGAAGTTCAAATAAAGTTTTTTTTTTTTTTAAGAAAGACCTAATCTAAGTAAAAAAAATCCCTAAAGTTTGTACTTAATAAGTAATTTTCAAGACATCTATTTCAGAGGAATAGTGCTAAAAGAAGTCAGTGGAAGAAATAAGAGAAGGCGAAAAATACCTAGAGGATAATATATGATAAAACTATAGAATCAAAGCTTCTTGTCACCATTTATAGATAAGAGTTGAAAGCACCAATATTAAAAGATACAACCTCTTAATCCCCCCCCTCCTGATTAGTCCTTTTCATTTACTGGTTAGATTTGATGTTTCCTATCTAGGTTTTATTATACAAAAATCAGTCTTAAACTGAGGTTGTTTGAATCAAGATGAGATTGCAGGTTTCTGGATTACACAGCTCATGTTTGGTATTTCAGGCCCTAATTAAAAAAAAAATAGTCATTTCATTCAATAACTTAGGGTTTACCCATACTTTTGTGACTCTCCCTCAAATTGGAGTCAAAAGTATGACTTTCTATGGCTAAAAGTCCTGGATACTATATTCTACTTTTATTACTATCAGTTTTCATTTGATACCTGTAAATTCTGGTTTCAGGCTTCACATCAAGGGCATGAAAGACTGACATTTCTGTGTTATCTTTTCAGACCATCAAATATGATCCCTGAACATACTCCTCCTTTACTTGCTACTTCAGAAAGTTATCACATAAGCCATCTGTTCTATAAGTTAATGGAACTATTTATGATATCTTATGATCTTCCCAATATTCTGTATTAATTGCATTTTCAACTGCATGTTTAAATGAAGATGTTTTATTTGATTTTCTTTTGACATTGAACCGAAATCTGTGCTTGCTTCATAATCCCCATTCACTTTTCTCCAATGTTTTGCTAAATATTTCTTTTTACATGGGTTTTATTTATAAATGATCTTCAGAGAGTAGTAGGTCACGGAAGAAGGCATAGACATACTTGTTCACAGCACCTGTGCTGCAAGATTTCCTGCAGTAATTCCTATAAGCAGACCAAATGGCAGAGCTGATGAGAGCATATTGGGCAAAGAAGACATAAAGCCTTTGAAGAAGAAAAGATGGGGCTGAAAGGTCAATAGCTGTGGCAGCAACAACAGCCACTCCGAAGGAATGTGGAAATGCAGTGCACAGAACTTTTTTCCTGTGGCTTCAGCCAGGAAATAAGCGTCAGCAATCTAGTACAAATGAAAACTCTGAAAAAATGTGGGGCAAGAGAGAAAAAGCATAAGAGTTAGAGCAGGATAAAATAATAATATCCTTCCAATTGCTCAAGTATTCTTGACTCCTCCCTTACTCTCATACCTGACAACTAATCTATCAGCAAATCTCACTGACTCAGCTTTTAAAAATATATCCAGGATTCAACTAATTCTTACCCCCTTCACAGCTACTACTCTAATATAAGCACCCATCATCTAGTGCCTAGACTCTTTCAAGAATTTTTCCTGCTTCCAATCCTTGCTCCCCTACAGTTTATTCCTACACAGCAGCCACAGAAATCTTTTAAGACAAATTCTTCAATTTTCCCCTATTACCCAGAATAAAACCCAGAGTCCTTGCCATGGCTTACAAAGCCCTACATGATCTGATCTCATTTACTATCCCATTCTTCACTGACCACATCTTCTATCATGCTCCCTCCCTCACTCCTCTATAACCAGAATGGCCGTCTCACAATTTTTTGAACACACCATGCACATTCACATTAAGGCCTTTGAATTTACTATTTTATATCGCTACTCAGAATGCATTCTTCCACATGTCCACACACATAACTTCCCCTCTCACTTCATTCAAGTCTCTACTTAAATATCATTACCTTATCAATCTTATCCAAAAGAACACTCTCTGGTCACTCTTCCACTTTACCTGCTTTATTTTGTCTTAATATTTGTCACCTAACATGTATTTTCTTATGTATTTGTTTATTGACTGCCTCTCTCCACCCTTTACCTACCCCAAGCAGAATTTAAGTTCCTTGTATCTCTTGCTCCTAGAACAGTATCTGGCACATGAAACTACTTTAATATTTGTTGAATGAACAAATGAATTAAAAGATTATCAAAATTGGATTCAGATAATACAACAAGAACCAGAAATACATGTATAATGTTTTGGTAAAGGAACTGGATCTAGGATATTGAATAAGGAGAATGAGGACCAAAACTCATGAAAAGTTTAGTGATTTCAATCATCAAAGAGGAGCTATATATACCATCCATGCTCTACAAAAATATAATTGTGGGGGAGTGGATATAGCTCAAATGGTTGAGTGCCTGCTTCCCATGTAAGAGGTCCTGGGTTTGATCCCTGGTACCCTCTAAAAAACAAACAAACAAGCGAAAAACCAACTCTCACTGGGGAACAGATATATAGCTCAGTGGTTGAGTGCCTGCTTCCTATGTACAAGGTCCTGGGTTCAATCCCCGGTACAGCCTTAAAAAAACAAAACAAAACAAAACAATAAAACCGATCATGACCTGATTCTGAAAAAATGTGATTATGAAGTAACAAAATATTCCAATAAAAGTGGCAGAAGAGTTCTTAGTTTAGATTAGGAAACACAGGCATGAAATAAACTGGTCAGAGAAGATTTTGATTAACCATATATCAGCTTTTTGTTTGTTTGTTTGTTTTTTGCTTATTTTTAATTTTTAAATAGAAGAGGTTTAGCTGGAATAAGAGTCAAAGACAAGCTAATGAAATGGCTCAAGAAATTATATGAATGCAGCCCTGTAGTCACAGTGTTTCAAGTGTGGAAACAAGGGTTTCGTGGAAAAGGAGGTGGAATGCAAGCACAGTGCATCTATGAAAACTGTCCAAGAATGTCCTACAACGAGAGGGAGGCTGAAACAGTTGAGGTAGCCTTAAAGGCCTAAAGTGAAAAATTAAAAACAACTAAGCTAACAATATCAATCCAAAGGCATACCAGAAAGGAACAAGGCTTCAGAAAACTTAGGAGAAGATGAACGAGAGAGACAGATTTCAAGCCTGATGGGGGAAAAAATGGAAGGGAAAACAGAATGAACAGGTAAATCAGAAATACAGACGGGAAAGACAGTTTCTACTAAAGAAACATGAGAGGGGAAGTCTGCATCAGGGAAAATGGCCTTACCTATGGTCAGAGGAAAGAAAAGGAAGTTAATAAAGAACATCTAGGGAAATTAACAGAGGGACTAGCTAAAGCAAGAAAATGTAAATTAGAATCTCGGATAAACCAAAGTATAGAAAGACAGGAGTAAAAGGGAAAAGAAGAAAAAGGAAGTCACAAATGTTCAAGCATATCTTCAAAAATGACATAAAATACACCAAAATTAGTTAAGTAGGAATAGGTAGAATTTACATAAAATGCAGCACAAAGTTGCAGAGGTAAAAGTGAGGGAAGACAGGGAAAGCAACCCTCTCAAAGTATCAGAAAAAAATAGTTAAAGAAATGAGAGTATAATAGCAATATCTCTACAAAGTGCTCTAGAATTAAAAATGCTTTCACATGCATGATTATATGTACTCCTCACAACAAGCCTGAGACTCAGTAAAGACAGGCGTCATTTGACACCAATTTACAAATGGAGCAACTAAGGCTCAGAAAGATTAAGCAACTGGCCCAACGACACAGAAACAGTGGCAGACTGGGCTCTAACTCACATCTAGTAGCATCACAGGGTCCATCAGGTTTTTACTTTAAGATGCCCTCCTCCTGTG
Source organism: Tolypeutes matacus (assembly GCA_026826555.1). NCBI lineage: Eukaryota > Metazoa > Chordata > Mammalia > Cingulata > Chlamyphoridae > Tolypeutes > Tolypeutes matacus. The sequence continues at coordinate 1,304,172 of JAKSZT010026446.1, forward strand.
CGATTAAGTTGCTGCCTGATATTTTTGAGGCTTGTTAGGTAGTAGATAAGTGAAGAGTTATAAATCTAAAACATGCACAAAATTTTAAACTTAAAATAATTAAATACTGCAGCTGCGATATTTCCAGTCTTTTTTTTTGCAGAGTAACTGACTTTCATCTTGAATTCTGATATAGCTATTAAGCCACTAAATGAGCTCCAATTTTTATTTCTTGGATGCCAAGAGCACAGAAAAAGTGGCACAGGTAGTAACAAAAGGAATTTTGTTAACCTGTAATAGGACTATCCTTATATTTCTATGATAGTGATAATAAAGCAACAGGATTTTCCTCATCCTAGCCTTTGCTCTAAAAGCCATAATCTGCCAAAGCTAACTGTAGGGCTAGTGAAAAATCTTAAAAATATAATCTGCTGCTTCTTGATCTCAACCTATTATTCTTTTTCTTTATGTTCCTTTTAACTGAAAAGATTAAGTTTTGGGTTAAATTCCCAAATATCAGAAATACAGACGGGAAATCTGAAATATGATAGTGTATGATTCTAGTACATTTATTTTAATAAGCAATTTTTTCCTTAAGAGTGGCTAAACAACTTTCAACATTTTTCCAAAACAGAAAATGTCAACATTTTCTCATAATCCTCAAGCCTCTGCATTTTCTTCCTCTACCCCCAAGTAAATCAGCTATGATTTCTTACAGTCCACACGCTACTCTTCACAAAACAGCAAACCTTCATTGCAAACCTTGATAGAAAGAAAGTGTGTGAAAAAGGATAGGGGTTCAAGGGGCAGTTTAAGGGCAAAAGAGAGGAAAAAATTCCCCAGAAGACAAGAGAAAGTGGAAATTAGAGCTAAATTACATCAGTGGCTACAGTTGTGTTCCCCTTTTGCTCCTGTATTATTTCATCATTCTCTAATAGTTCCTCTTTTAAAGTAACTGGACAAGCAGTGGCCAAATAAGCATATCTGCAGTAGACTCTTGGGCTAAAACAATGCCTATACTGAATGAACCACCGCCAGGAACACAGTCTGATTATGCGTCCCTGACATACACAAAGACCATAAAGTATATATAATGTAGATAAAAAAAGAACATCAGATTCTTGTTCAGAAAACCCACATTTAAATCATGTTACATGATTTCCAACAAGTGAACTAACTTTCATCAGCTTCACTCTTTTAACCTATATACGGGGATAATACACAAACGACCTACCTCTATATCCCAGAGTTGCTGTGAAAGTCTAAGCGAGAAAAATACTACACCTTGGAGATAAATAACTTTTTAAATTACTATGTTATGAAGAATAATAAAATTCCTAATCGAAGACCCTCTCTGCAATCACAGATAATACCCATATTCTGCCATCTCTTAAGAATTATACTTAAATGGGTATAATTCAGGTGGAATACAAACACAAAGTAGATTTTTAAGCCACTATCTGAAATAAACATTGCAGTCACCTTGTTAAAAATTTTACACAGCCCAACCATAGAATGTAATTATTCACATTAAAACAAACAAACAAAAAAATAATGCTCTTCACCCACTATCAACAGAATATATAGTGTGCTAAGTAATCTACATCTTCTCATCTCTACTACCTATATCTAATATAGTAGGAAAAACATGGGGCTTGATATCCGAATGGCCTGTCTGAATCCCAGCTAGGTTATCTTAAGTGGTAAGACTTGGCCAAGTCTAAACTGAAATTTCCTCAAATGTAAATTAGAATAATACTACCTACTTCATAGGAGGATTAAGATTATTGTCATCATGTCTGTACTGAGCCTAATCTGGTACCTGGTACACTGTGGGTTATTCAGTATACGGTGGCTGGTATTTTGCCTTCCCATTTCCAGAAAGCAAGCACTCTGGGTCTTCTTAGGAATGCTTAAATTACAGGACAAAACAAGATTACCAAAAACTCTTTCAGCCAAGACATACAATGAAAGGAATTCATAGATCCTGAAATTGTGTCCCTAAAACTACTGTAAGCATAAGACAAAATTTGAAGAGTTTAAAATTCATTTTTCCTTCAAGCCAGTCCCTTACCAATGATCTGTGTAGTCAGGTGACTTAAAACCTCAACTACTGTGCCCTTCAGCCACCAGGACTCCTGAGGAAGGAGAGGGTTATTTTCTAACCGCCTCCCCAGGCTCTAAGAGCCAGGCTGACAGCCATCTCTTCCCGTGAAGGGCGGGTGGAAAGAGGAAGCTCGGAGAGAAGAGGATCCAGCTTCATCTGGATAGCCAAAATAACTAAGGAAAGATCCAGGAAGATTTAGGACATTATCTTCTTTATGGTTTCCCCTTACACATAGGCTCCAACTTTATACTTTTGGCCAGTCTTCATAACCTCAGGCTAGTTCCTTTCCTGCTCTAGGGTTCATGACTATATTCAGATTTGATCCACTGAAAATTACTTTTTATATAAATGAACATCCCAGTAAGGACCATAATCAGACCCCTGATTTTCTTCCAATTTAATACTAAACAATTGTTCGTTTTTTTGAGACTACATGATATGAAGACCTGGGCCTTCATCCAGCATTGAAGCAGCAATACATAAATTAGACTTCACACTGTATTCCCCCCCCCCCAAATTCTTCTGTTTAAAACTTTGCTCACTGCTTATGCTCATCTTTCTCGCAGTCTGAAAGTCGCACATAGTGATTGTTAAAATGCACCTTAAAGAACTAATACACCCAGAAGAACTAATGGGAAGAGATAGCCTGTGTGCACAAACACGGCCCGTGCGATAATCTTGAAAGACAATCTCTGAAGCCTCACAAAATCAGGGATTGCTGGTGGAGGAGGGTGGAGCAGGGTGGGGCGAGGAGGAGCTGGGTTACAAAGAAAAGATTAAGATCTGGGAAGTGAAATGAAAAAGGACTGGAAGAGAGTATTAAGGAGCGAAGAATCTGTTTACCAGGCTCAGGGAGAAAGAGGGATTAGATTAGGTATGAACTGATGAAACTGTCGGGGGAGGGGAGGGAGGAATAGGAGAAGTAAGAAGAAAACAGAAAGATATCAACAAATTGAGACCTTAAAACGAGCCCTCCTGCTGCAATGCCGTGTACTTTTCCAGGGAACTACGGAACAGTTCTCTTTCAACAAAGGGATTATATTAACCAAGCAAATAAAGGAAACCTCCGCTAAAAATGTAACCTACCTACTCGGGGAGCTCTAGAAACGGAAACACTTCTTTCCCGGTTTTGTAGTGGGTTTCAAAACAGAAGGGACAAGGCGAGGGAAAGGACCGACAGGAGGGGGAGGGGAGCGGCTAAGCTCTTCCCGAACCCGAGCAGTCTTTGACTAAACGCTTATTTTAAACGTCCTTTTGTGTGTGTGTGTGTGTGTGTGAGTGTGTGTGTGTGGTCAGCTGCCCGAGTCTTAGCTACTCGGTACAGGAGACTCTGGTGGAGGGCTCACACGCCACAGGGAATGTAAGAGAGCCTGCAAACACAAGGCAGGTGCGAAACCTGCAGCGCACTGGCTCTGGGTGGTACTCTAATGCCTCACGTTGGGTGGCTAAAACTCCAGCAAGGCTTAAGTCGGGATTCGTGGTGCTACGGAAGAAAGAAAAAGGGGCAAGGTTACAGGGAGCGGGCACTGCCGCAGCTCAGCCAGAGAGAGAAGTTTGCAAGCACACCGTGAGTGCAAATCCCTGGCCCCCGGGAGGGGGGCTAACTCGCCGAGCCCTTCTCGACGCACAGCGGGATTTTCTTTATGGGTTGCTGCCACACAAGAAGGAAATCACTTTTGTTCAGAGGCACCGGAGCAACCCACGTTCCTCCCCCTACGCGGCTCGCGGCGCGGGAAGGGATGTCCAGCGCCAGCCACACGCACACACGCACACACGCGCACACGCGCACACACACTTACTTTCGTCCGGCCATTGATTTTGTAGTTGCCCAGCTTCCCGTTACAGTGGCGGATCAGGTCGTCCATGCTGCTCATGAGCAGCCCAATGGTTTCGCAGCCGGGCTCCTTGCCCTCGATCCAGGTGATCTTATCGCCTCGGATGTCCTTGGACGAGTCGCTCTTCTGGCTGACCAGCTGCCCGTCGGTGAACTTGCCGGTGTCGTGCAGGGCCCGCACCTCCTCGCCGATCTGCTGCCCGGTCTCCTTGCCCAGGAAGTCGTCCACCACACAGATGCCGTGCTTGTTCATGCACGGCACAATGTACTCGAGCGCCAGCTTGAGCGCCGGCAGCGGCTTCGTCTGCCCGTTGGGCCGCAGGCCGCCGCTGTGGCTCAGCCCCTCGCCGGGGGTGTTGCTCGGCGGGTACATGTTCGCCTTCTCCTGGTACAACTGCGAGCGCGCCAGCGGCTCTTCCTTCCCGGGCTCCGCCTCGGTCGCCGCCAAGCCCGGGCTGCCGGGGGCGGCCTGAGGCAGGGACGCGGCCGCCGCCGCGGGATCGGCCGCAGGCTTTGCCTTGGCCTTGGCCGCCGCCGCCGCGTCCCCGGCCGCCGCCCGGCCCGGAGCCTCCGCGGCCGGCGCGTCCCGGCGCGGCGCTGCCTTCTTGGCCTCCTTGGCCCCGGCGGCCTTGGGCGGCGGCGCGGCCGCGGGCGGCGCGGAGTTGAGATGGGGATGGTGGTGCGCCGCGGCGCCCTCGCTGCCCTGGCAGACGAGCTTGTGCTTCTTCCAGTCCTGGCGCTGGTGCTCCTTGCTGCAGTAGAAGGAGCTGCGGCAGCGGCTGCAGCGCAGCAGGTTCTCCATCTTCCCACAGAGCTCGCAGTACTGCCGGTCTCGCTCGCTCGGGCTCAGCCCGCCGGGCCCGCCGCTGTCATTGGCCATGGCGGCGACGGCCGAGCAGGACAGGGTAGCGGCCAGACGGCCTCGCCCGGGGCCAGAAGAGCGGCGGCGAGCGGCCGGGGCGGTTACTGCGCCATGCACCCGCCCGCCTCCGGCCTCAGGGAGGCCGGCGTCCCCCGCCGCGCCTCGGCCCGGGCCGCTTCCTCGTCCTCCGGGTCCGGGCCGCGCCGCGCGGGGAGCCGCCGCCTCAGCGCTTCATCGCCGCCGCCGCGAGCTGAGGGAGCGCGGCGTGCGCGGCGGAGGGTTACCTGGGCTCCGGCGGCGCGTGGGCCCCGGCCGCGCGAGACCGGCCCCCGCCGCTGCGCCGCCGCCTCTGCGTCCCCGCCGGCCCGGCCCAGCCTGTTCAGGAGAGCGGAGGGCGTGCGGGCGCCACTCGCTCTGCGCGCTTTGCACGTACACCACGGCCCCGCCGCGACCCGGCGGGCGGGCGGGCGCGCGAGGGGGCGGAGGGAGGCGGAGGGAGGGAAGAGGGGAGGGGCGGCGGCCGAGGGAGGGGGCGAGCGCGCACACGCGCCCCGGCGGCCGGGCGGCGGCTCCGGCGGCTCAGGGGGCCGCCTACGCGCGCGCCCGCCAGCACCGCGGGGCTGGGCCTCGGAACCCCGGGCGCCGGCGCCCCTCCTCGCCCCCTTGCGCGGCTCCGCCAGGCGGGCCCGGGACGCCGAGGAGCCGGGGCGCTGCGAGCGCGCCGCGGGCCGTGCGGAGAGCCCGGCCGGCCCTGCCACCCGGACGGTGCCTACACCTGCTCGGAGGAAGAGCCCGGCCGAGAAATGGTTGCGGAGCGGGGCCGAGTGATAATAATGGCTGCTATTTCTTTTGGACCTCTTGGGTAGGTTCTAGGCGCAGTTCTAGTCAAGGTTGCAAGGTGGCTTTTGCAATCCTCGTTTTTCATGAGGAAACGGAAATTCAGAGAGGTAAAGTAACTTGCCCAAGGTCACGCAGAACTGGGACTGAATCCAGGAATCAGACTTTGTCAGATTCCAAGGCTGCTTTTTCCATTACGCCGTACAGCCTCTTATTTCAAAGAAGGCCCGAAATGGTTAAAAGCAAAAATAAATCCATCCAGGCCCCTGGATTAATGGTACTAAAATTTGATGTATTTTTACTTTTTTTAAACCCTGCGAAATCCTGCCAAACATAAAACCTCGAGGAGAATTTTTTACTACCAAGATAAATAAGGTAATCAATGCTCATTCCAATTACTGTATTCAGGCACTTAAATTCAGACTGACAGATCTGCTCCTGAGAAGTGGATTTGGGTGTTAAATGAGCATTGCTAGATTAGTGACGTTTAAACAGATGTTTTTAAAAAATCTCATTAATACAGTTCTTTGATCGAACATAAAAACCTTATCAGAATAAGCCGAGGGCATTGCTGCTTGCCATTAAGCTTAAGAATGAAAAGGGCAGTGATGTAGATTTTCACAGTCTTTATTGAACACCTACTAATGTGGAAAATGCTGTGCCAGGCTTCATCTGAATAGACTGTTAATAACATCAGCAGTCTTTCAGATAATAGCCTTCCAGACTTGCCACACAAGAGCTAAAATGTGTAGGTTAAAAGCAGAAGAATATAGGGAAATGATTGGAAGGCACTTTGTAGAACTTTTTTTTAACAAACAAACGTGAATACAAGATCAAAAAATCTTTTCATCAACTACACAGAATTTAAAACTGTCCTTAAATTCTGCTGAGGATCTAATATGGTGAAAGAAGAAAATAATCCCAATTAGTTTGTTCTTTGGGAAACTGAAATAAATATTGTGCTTACAGCTTCAAATTCCAAATCAAACTGATAATCCAAAGTTCTATAAAGGAAAAGACCTGGATCTATCTCAGATGTGTATTCAGCTTTTCCAGAGCTTTATTAAATACAATAAAATGTTTTTTTTCCCCAGACAATACTAATTTGGCTGTATTGAGAGGGTACTATGTGCCAGGCTGTCCTTGGCACACAGGGTAAATTAGTAACACTATCCCCAGGAGGCAAAAGGAAGGTGTGTAGACAAGTAGTCATTGCAACTCGGAGTATCCAGTGCCCTAAAAGAGGATTTTCAGGATGGGATGGGAACACAGATAAAGAAATTGCTAACTCTGCCCCTTGTAGTAATCAAAATTCCAAGCAAATTAATTCAGACATTCTTAAAAATGTTAAGGAGCTATTTAATGGCTTAAGAAAGCAAACTTTAAAAACATGTTTGATAAGTATAAATTATGTAAAGTATAACTTAAATACAATAAAATCTAATAGTTCTTAGCCCTCCCTTTGCTATACTAATTATATGATTCTTAACTATTCACAAGGGCAGGAACCTGACTAAGGAGTATACATTCCACGAAACACTTGATTTTTCTAAATTCAGTTATTGGTAGGTATTAAAAGTCTTACAGTTTTTTTTAAATTACTATTTAGGTCTGTGGCATGCAAACAAATGTATTGACATCTCTAATGTTCTCAGATATATACATTGAAATTTATTTAAAAGAATAAAATATATGTCCATATAAAAACCTTTATTAACTTTCATTTTGTTCCAAGTAAGTATATAAAATCCGAAATTGAACATGTATATCCTGAAACATTGATTTAAAATATTTATGAAAATCCATGATTTTAGAATTTTCACTTATGCAGGCTTAATGATTTGTGAACGAGTTCTATTTTAGTGAAATTTCACCATATTTTGTGCTGGCAATGCAAAAGCCAATGATAAAACAAGTTCACTAACGAGATTCTGGAACTCTATAAGCATTGTCACAGTTGTCATTTATTTAAATGTCATAGGGAAGATTCATACTGTCATGCAGGAATTTATTTAATAAACATTTATTGGTGCTTGCTATTAAATGCTAATCTCTGCTCTAAGTATGTTACAAATAGCTCACTTAACCTCCTAACAATGGTATGAAGTGAGTAGTTATTATGTCCATTTTACCAAAAGTGAAACGTTGAGATAAGGAGAGAGACTTTAAGTATCCCTCCCAATCCTTAAGATTATATGATTAGTACCACTAGGTGGGTTACCTAATACTATGGGGGTGAACAAAGGCTTGTGTCTTCCAAAGCCAGGAATATTACAATTTTTTTTCCTGGCTTCAATCTAATCAAGATAAACTGTTCTAGAAATTGAAGGATGAATTAAAGTAAAAATGTTATCATATCTTCATGTGACACTAACTTTGCACAAAGCTACTTTACTACCTACTTGGCTTCCCTTTGCTTTTCTGGCAATGTTTACTTAAGTTATAAAGCAGTAGTGACTATGAATTGACAAAAGACTCACTGAAAGATAGGGAAAAGCCCAGATTAAATGCAAAGAACAGAGTTTAACTTAAATGAGGAAGATAATTTAGAAACAACTGTGCCAACTCTTGTGGAAAGCCCAGTAAGCAGAATTTACCTTCTAAGGACTAGCCCTTTCTGCCTTTAAAAATACGTTTTTTCAAAGTTCACAATGGAATATCTTTTCTACTTGGGAAACCAAACTTCTGATCATTAACTAATGACCTCGTGTTTCCCCATCTTTGACAGTCTTGTTTTAATACATTACAGAGAACAGAAAAATTACAAGTATAACATAGGCATTCCACCAAGATAAACAGGAAAACGATCTTTGAGTTCTGGGAAAAGCATCTAAAAATCAGAGCCATTTTCTAACTATAGTATGGGACACGCACAAGTAGGTGTCTTTGGGAAATAGCACTTGCTCTTCTTTGTACTAGAGGTTCTGCCAGAGGCAACATAAACTGTGTGCCTCCACATGTATGTGGAGAGTTTTACTTTCTATTATGACTGTTTCCTTAGGAAAAGAAAATAATGAAGTAGGTTTTCCATATATCCAAGAAAATTTATTTCACCCAACTCTCAGTTTATGATTTTAAAATTTCCCCTCAATCCATTTAAAGATTGATCACTTCACCTCAAGAAATATAAAATGTTACCACCAAAACTCATTATAGTGATTTTTAAATTATTCACAAACATGTAACCCTATATATTATGTGGTAATATAATTATTCAAATATCTTTCTAAAAAAAAAATAAAAACAACAAACATTCCCTCAATGTTGATACCAACTTTTAGGGTAGTCCCAATCAGTAATTTATAGCAATCCAGCTTGGAGACAGCGAAATCATTTTTTCTGTACTATGTGGAAAATTTTAAACATACACTAAAAAAGACATAATAGGAATAAGCAACCTCACATTCTGTTTTTCAGGGAAGAATACTTAATAGGTTTGTATTGTGTACTTCCTATGGCAGCACATGATGAAACATGTAACGTTTGGTAGTTTCATTTTTATTGATAAAATATTGTTCATAGGTTCAGGTAGTGCCAGCCGGATTCCTACATTATAAAGTTTCTCTTCAACCTTTCACCCCATTGTTTTAGTGTCCACTGATGTTTGTGACCAGATCCAATATTTCATTAGAGGTTGCAAAATAATGAATTCCTAGTTCAATCATTGCTTCTGAATTTATTAGCCAGAATTCTCCTCTAAAGAGAACTTCCATTTCATCAATTTTTTAGTTGCCCTGAAATGCAAATTATAGATGAAAGGTAGGATCAATGTTTGTATCTTTTCCTTTATCAGTGTCCAGAATAATGAGTTGGTGACCTAGCACCCTCCAGTTGTGAGCAATGAGGTTAAAAAAAATCATGTGAATGCATGGATTTCCATATATTTGAAGTGTTTTAATACATTGTACTCATTACTTTTTATTAAATTTTTATTGTAGTAACATACAACACATTTCCCATTTGAAATCACTCATGGGTAAAATTCTGTGATATTAATTACATTCACAGTGTTGTGCTATCATCACCACCATCCATTACTCATCCATTTCCATCACCCTGAACTCTGGATCCATGAAGCCACAACTTCCCATTCCCCACCCCCACTCCAGCCTCCGGTAACTTCTACTTTCTGTTTCTATGAATTTGTTTATTCTAGGTATTTCATGTAAGTGAAATCATACAATATTTGTGCTTTTGTATCTGACTTAATGACATAATGTCTTCAAGATTAATCCATATTATAGGATATATCAGAATTTTATTTGTTTTATGGCTGTATAATATGCCATTGTATGTAAATTCCACATTTTGTTTATCCATTCTTCTGTTGATGGATACTTGAGTTGCTTCCACCTTTGGCTATTATGAATAATGACAATACGAACATCGGTGTGCAAATATCTATCTGAGTCCCTGTTTTCAATTCTTTGGAGTATATATCTAGAGGTGGAATTGCTGGGTCATACCGTGGTTCTATGTTTAACTTTCTAAGGAACCGACAAAATGTTTTCCATAGTGGCTGCACCACTTTATGTTCCCACCAGCATTGTGTGAGGGTTCCTAATTCTCCACATCTTCACCATACTTGTTATTTTCCTTTTCTTTTTTTAAAATAACAGCCATCATGGTGGGTGTGAAGTGATATCTCATTGTTTTTTTAAAATCAATTTTATTGATACATATTAATAAAGCATACAGTCCATCCAAAGTGTACAATCAATAGTATTTGGTATAATCACATAGTTGTGCATTCATCACTTCAATCATTATTACAGCATTTTCATTATTCCAATAATAATAAACAAAAAATAGACAAAAAAGCTCTACCCCTTCATAATCACCTCTCAGTCTCTCTATGTGTCCCCTGCCCTACATGTCTGCTATTCTTTTCCCACCTTTCTCCTTGTTTTGATTTGCATTTCCCTAATGATTAATAATGTTGAGTATCTTTTCAAATGTTGATTGGCCATCTGTATGTATCTTTAGGGAAATGTCTACTTTTAAATTGGGTTGTTTGCTTTCTTGTTATTAAGTTGTAGGAGTTCTTTATATATCCTGGATATTAAACCCTTATCAGATATGTGCTTTCCAAATAATTTCTTCGATTCTGTAGGTGGCCTTTTTACTTTCTTGATAATGTTCTTTGATGTATGAAACTTTTAAATTTTGAGGAAGTCCAATTTATCTATATTTTCCTTTTATTGGTCATGCTTTTGGTGTCTGATCTAAGAATCCATTACCTAGTACAAGAACCTGCAGACTTTCCCCTGTGTTTTCTTCTAAGCATTTTGTGATTTTAGCTCTTATATTTAGATCATTGCTTTATTTTGAGTTAGTTTTTATATATGGTGTAAGGTAGGGGTCTAGTTTTGTTCTTTTGCATGTGCATGTCCAATTTCCAAGCACCATTTGTTGAAGAGACTCTTCTTTTCCCATTGAGAAGACTTAGCATTCTTACTGAAAATCAACTGGCCATAGATGTGTGTATTTATTTCTGAACTCTGAGTTTTATTCCATTGGTTTATTGCCTGCCCTTATGCCATTACCAAATTGTTGTAATTATTGTAGCTATGTAGTAACTTCTGAAATCAGGAAGTATGAGTCCACCAACTTTTTTCTTCTTTTTCAAGATGTTTTTGGCTATTTGGAGCCCCTTGCCATTCCAAAATTAATTCCATATTAATTTTTTTTTCTTTTTCTTTTCTTTTTTTTTAGGTACTGGGGCCTGGGGATTGAACCTGGGACCTCATATATGGGAAGCTGGCACTCAACAACTAAGCCACATCGGTTTCCCTGAGTTGGTTTTTTTTTTTATTTGTTTTGCTTGTTGTTTGTTTTTATTTTTTTCAGGACGCACCGGGAACCGAACCCGAGACCTCCCATGTGGGAAGTGGGAGCTCAACTGCTTGAGCCACATCCACGCCCCATATTAATTTGATTATTGTCTTTTTCATTTCTAACAAAAAGGTTGCTGGAATTTTTATCAGAATTATGTTGAGTCTGTAAATTGCTTTGGGTAATAGTGGTATCTTAACGATAGTAAGACTCCCAATCCATGAACATGGGATGCCTTTCCCATTTATTTAGTTCTTTAATTTCTTTCAGCAATATTTTATAGTTTTCTGTGTACAAGTCTTTTACATCCTTGATTAAACTTATTGCTAGGTATTTTGTTATTTTAGATGCATTCTGAATGGGGTGTTTTTCTTGATTTCCTTTTTGGATTGTTCATAGCTGGCATATAGATTTATAATTGACTTCTACTTGCTGATCTTGTGTCCCACAACTTTATTGAATTCATTTATTAGCCCTAGTGGCTTTTTAAAGGTTCTTTGGGGTTTTATATACGTAGATCATGTTATCTGTGCATAGAGATAGTTTTACTTCTTACTTAGCTTTTGTTTTTTTTATTTTTACCATTTAGTATGGTGTTTGCTGTGGGTTTTTCATATATGCCCTTTGCCCTTTATCATGTTGAGGAAGGTTCCTTCTATTCCTAGTTTTCTAAGTGTTTTTATCAAGAAGGGTGCTGGATTTTGTCATATGCCTTTTCTGTGTCAGTTTAGATGACTGTGGTTTTTTTCCTCCTTCATTCTGTTTATGTAGTAATTACATTAATTGATTTTCTTATGTTGATCCACCCTTGGATCAAACTTTTGAATGCAAAGGACAAGGAAAGAGTGCTAAAAGCTGCAAGAGACAATCAATGTATTAGGTACAAGGGAGTCCCAGTTAGATTAAGTGCCAATTTCTAACCAGAAGCCATTGAGGCAAGTTGAAATGTTTAAAGTGCTGAAAGAAAACAATTGCCAACCAATAATTTTATATCCAACAAGACTTTCTTTCAAAAATGAGGGAGAGCATAAGAGTTCACACACTAGTGGGTGAAACATTATTACATTTAGTTTTTCTAAGATCTGAGACAAGTTTTTGTGCTCTGATGGGAAGATGACATTCAGCCATATAGATTTTTATGATGCCCACCATGAATCTTCAGGTCCTATACCCTGACACTCATTGGAAATCTATACATTCTCTGTGATGTGAGTTGGGTCCTCCATCTCTATACCCCCATGTACCCCCTGCTTGCCATTTTTATCATCCTGGAGATCTGGTGTGTCACCTTCACTGTCCCAATTTGCTAGCCAGCTTTCTCTCAGTCTATCACTATCTCTTCTGGCTGCTGCTTTCCATTCATTTTCTTCTCCCCATGGGCACCCCAAAGATCTTCTTGTCTGTCATGGCCTTATCAGGTGCCTTATGATCTTCCCCTACCTAACCCCACAGCTCAGCACTGTGACAGCTCATCGCTGCATCAGAGTTAAAGCCTACTGCTGGTTGTGTGGCTTCTTGTACTTCCTCTTGCCTGTTTTCCTAATTTCTCAGCTCATGATTTATTGTGCTCATACAATTGATCACTTTCTATGTGGCCCAGGCCTCCATTTGAAGTTGCCCTGTGCTCCAGCTCTAGCCTCTGAGGTCATCTGTGCTGTCTTTAACTCAGTCCTCATTTACTCCGCTTTCCTCTTCATCACCAGCTCCTACACTCTGGTGATCAGAGCTGTGCTGAGGGTCCCCTCAAAAGAAGGCATGCAAAAGTTCACAGCTTGTGGCTCCCATTTGGCCGTTAAGTCCCTGTCTAGGGGTCCATCTCATATTATATGTGAGTCCAACATCAGGCAATTCAGCAGGGATACAGAAACTTGCAACATTGTTCTATTAACCCAGTTTTTCAACCCCTTGATGTATAGTCTCTAGAATAAGAAATGAAGGAGGCCCTGAGAAAATTTTCTAGGGCTGTGTGATTTAGCCTGAGGAATGGAAAAACATTTTGAAGAACTCATGTTGAAAACTGAAATACATATGGAAAATAAATAATTAAACAGTTGATATTCAGTTGCATTATCCTAATTAGAAACATATTGATTTTGAGAGGAAGAGAATTTTGAAATGTATTCAAATGTTTAGAAAGTAAAAAAAAAAAAAGAAAGAAAAAAAAATGTGGAAGAGATCGACATCTTAACAATATTTAGTCTTTCAATCCAAGAACACAGAATGTCCTTCCGTTTAGTTAGGTCTTCTTTGATTTCTTTTAGCAGTGTTTTGTAGTTTTCTGGGTATTAAGTCCTTTACGTCCCTGGCTAGATTTTTTCCTAGATATTTGATTCTTTTAGTGTCCATTGTTAATGGATTCTTTTTTCTTCCTTAGGGAAAACAAGTCTAAAATAAGAACACGAAATGATGATCCATTCAAAATTACAGGAGAGGTGGCTCTTGGGATCCCATGTATGAAGCCCAGGTGCCCAGGAAGAGGGCCTAAAGGAGAACTAGGTATGTGAGGGGAACCTAAACATTGAACTTCTTGTATTTCTTGCTGCCCCTATGACTGTCCTGGGGCTGAGCTTTCCACTTCTTTTGCTTCTGTTTGGTAGCATGCTAAACTACCATATCGCTGCAGTCTTCCTTTTCCACTTGTACTGCTGCTCCTGCACATGCTCCTCATACTTCTGGATCATGGCTATGTGATCCAGCTCCAACTTTTCAGGTGCTAGGACCACCCCCATGCCTTTCAGCTCAGGGGTGGGGCCCTTCTGGCTCATAACCATAGACATGTTATAGATGTGGGTCTATCCCACTGTGGCTTCCCCAACAGTGGCCATTCTCCTCTTGCTAGATCAACAACAATGCCTGCTGCTGTGCCAGATTTAGCCGCTCCGCCTCTGACAGTGCCACAGTCTCAACCACACGGAGAGGAGCGCCCCAGGTTTGGTGGGTGGGGTCCAACTCCCATAGTAAAGCCAAGGTCAAGGCCTGGTGGAGGCGGTAGTGGTGGTGGTGGAGGAGGTTGCAGAGGAGGGAGTCCCATAGGTGGAGGTAGCATGGGACTTCCAGAGAGTTGTGCTGATATGGGAGGGGACACAATTTTGTCCCCATCTTCCCTTCTTAGAACCGGCCGGTTCAGCACAATGCCTGTCTGCTGAGTATAACTCTGCAGTTGCTCTACCAGCTCCAATCTCTGCCAACTTGGCCTGAGGCTCCTGGGCAGCCCAGGTGCCATGGTGCCCTGACGGTGGCAGTGGCGCAGCTGCAATTCCTCTTTGGGAGGTTCGGGATGATCGCAGCCATTTTAGCTGCAGGAAGCTGTAAATGGAATTTTTTTCTTGATTTCCCAGATTAAAAAAAAACTGAGGGCGTTAATCAGCACTATATCTGACTTACAAGCAATGCTAAAGGGAGTGCTTCAGACTGAAAGGAAACACCACCAGACAGTGGTGCAAAGTCGCATGAAGAAATAAAGACCTCCGGTAAAGTTAGCCATTTGGGTAATTATAAATGCCAGTATTTTTTTGATATGTAACTCTGCTTCTGACATCCTACAGGTCCTAAAATTCAAATACATAAAAATGTAAGGATAAATTTATGGTTTTGGATGTACAATATATAAAGATATAATTTGTGCAAGTACAAAAAAAAAAGGTGAGGGACAGAAGGGTAGAAGAAGTGTATGTGTATGCTAATGAAGTGTAGTTGGTATCAAATCAAACATTATTGTTATATATTTAGGATGTTAAATTTTAATCCAATGGTAATCACAAGGAAAATATATCCAGATAGAAATGAAAAGGGACTCAATATGGTATAGTTAAAAATATATATATGAAAGTAGGCATTAATAAAAGAATTGAGGGACAAAAATGGTATAGAACTTTAAAAGACTAAATAGCAAAATGTCAGAAGCAAGTCCTGCATTATCAGTAATGAATTTAAATGTAATGGATTAAACTCTCCAGTCAAAAGGGAGAGACTGGCAGAATTATAAAAAGCATGACCCAACTATATGCTGATTACAAGAGGCTCACCTTAAATTCAAAGGCATAAGTAGGTTGAAAGTGAAAGGATGGAAAATACATACCATGCAAGTAGTAACCAAGAGAGAGCTGGGGTAATATACTAATATCAGATAAAATAGTCTTTAAGTCAAAAATCGTTATGAAGGACAAAGATGATCATTATATACTGATTGCTCTAGTTTGCTAGGCTGCCAAAAGCAAAATGCCAGGAATTCCCAATTTAAATGGGAATTTATTAACATACAAGCTTACAGTTTTGAGGCTGAGAAAAATTTCCAAATCAAGGAATCATCAGGTGATGCTTTCTTCCCAAAGACCAGTTGCTGGCAATCCTGGACTCCTGTCACATGGCAAAGCACATGGCAGCATCTGCTGGTCTCTACCTTCTCTTCTGTGTTTCCTTGCTTTCAGTTTCTTGCTTCTATGGCTTTCTCTCTCTTTCTGAATTTGATTCTCTTGAAGCCATCCAGCTAGGTGGGAGTAAAAAGTGTGAGGGAGAGAGTGGAGGAAGATGAGCTAGAGGAGGGACAAGGGAAGAGAGAGAAGCAGTCATGTTTCCTGGCCCTTGGTACTACTTAGATGGATGAAATTGATTTTAAGAGCTCCTGGTAAGACAGAGGATTTACAGTATTATTTACAAAAAGGGTGGGGGGAGGGTAAGGATATGCTATGTTAAGAAAGGTGGAGAAGCCAGAATAAGTTTTGGAAAAAGAAGAGTTTGGCTGTAGAAAGCCACAAGCATGCAAGCTCCATGGCAATGGAAGGTCAGGATGGCAATATAGCATAAAAAAGATCAGGAAGTTAAAATGGAACGAGCAGGTAGAGAAGTATGAAGGCAAAGATCTGATGGTTGTATTTGACCTGGCAAGCAATAAAAAGATTCTATGGTGTAAATTCTTCTGCAAAAACTACTTTGGTCTTTGTTGTATGTATGTTTCCACAAAAATAATAATAAAAAAAGCAACCAAAGAGACAATGACAGGGGGGCGGATGTGGCTCAAATGGTTGGGCGTCCGTCTGCCATATGGAGGGAACTGGGTTTGATCCCCGGGACCTCCCGGTAAAATTTAAAAAATATATATATATATAGAAGGCACATGGACTGCCAGGCTCTGTGTGCCGCTGAGCCATCAGGTCCCGGGAGCCAGGCAGCAGGATGATGACGTAACAGGGGAGAGACAAGACGAGATGCTCTGAAAGCTCCAGAAGCCAGGAGCTGAGGTGGCGCAGGCAGCAGAACACCTCTCTCCTACATCGGAGGTCTCCAGGATCGAATCCTGGTGAAGACTGGAGGAGGAGGATGAGAAGAGATGGCAGGAAACAGACACGGAGAATTGCCCAGCAATTGGACACAAAACAGCAAATGGGGAAGGGGGGGTTTAAAATGGATAAAATAAATAAAATCTTTAAAAAAAAAAAAAAGAGACAATGACAATTAAAGGCAATGCATGATCCCAGATAGGATCTTTTTTTTCTTAAAGATTTATTTTATTTATTCCCCACCCCCTTATTGTTGGAGGTCGCTGTCTGCTCACTGTGACCATTTGCTGTGTGCTCGCCATGTCTGCTCATCTTCTCTTTATGAGGCACTGGGAACCAAACCTGGGACCTTCCATGTGGGAGAGAGACAATCATTTGAGCAACCTCAGCTCCCTGGTTTGTTGTGTCTCTAATTGCCATTCCTCTTTGCCTCTTTGTCTCTTTGTGTCATCTTGTGTCAGCTCGCCATGCCTGCCTGTTGTGCCAGCTTGCCTTCTCCAGGAGGTACTGGGAACTGAACCCCAGGCCTCCCATGTGATAAGTGGGAACCCAATCACTTGAGCCACATTTGCTTTCTCCAAATGGGATGTTAACAAAGGAGGAGAAAAGGCTCAAAAGGAAATTATTGGAACATATGAAAAAATTGGAATATAGACAGTAAACTTTGTGTCAATATTAAATTTCTTGAACTTGATAACTGTACTTCAGGTGGTTACATAAGTGAATATCCTGTTCTTAGGAAATGTGCATGGCAGTATTAAGTGTTCAAGGAGCACGATGTACACATCCTACACTCAAAAGTTCAGAAAATGGAAAGGAAGAAAAGAAAGGAAGGAAGGAAGGAAGGAGAGAAAGAGAAAGGGAGGGAGGGAGGAAAGAAGTAAGGAAGGGAGGGAGGGAGGGAAAAAAAGAAAGAGAGAAAGAAGGAAAGAATTATATAGCAAATGTGGCAAAATATTAAAATTTGTGGATCTGGGTATCTGGGAGCGGGTAGGGGTATGTTGGAGTTCTCTGTATTGGGTTTGTATTATTTTTGTAACTGTCTTGTAAGTTTGAAAGTGTTTCAAAATAAAAAGTTTAAAAATAAATTATTTTGCCCTGAACCCATTGAATATTTATTTAGTACCTACTCTGTGTATAACATTATATAAATGTGAGGATGAATAAGACAGGTTTCTTGACAGTTTAATAAAGGGCATAAGTTGGATATACACAATAAATAAAAATGAAAAGCAGGTGCTAAGCAGGCCGTAAGATTAACATAAAGTTCTGATGTTTTCTACTCCTGACATTAATTTTTTTCTAGTCAACAATTTTTTATTCAGCTTGTTCCTTCACTCAGCATTTGCCTTATATTAAATAATTTGGATATTATTCCAGACAAATGCTGAACAAAAGTCATTTGTTTCCCTAAGAATGTATATTTGCTTATCTTCAAACAACTTGGAACATCAAAATAAAGAATAGCTAGATTCTTGCAAAGACAACACAAGCTGGGATATTTTCCTGGAATCTTCTGAAACCTGGCACCCACTCTAGAGCAGTGATCTCTACTGTACTGGGTATGGAAAGTGAGTGATGCAAGTTTATTCTTAAAAGGGGTTGGGGAAAAGAATGCAGGTAAAGGCAAAAAGATCCAAAGAAGGTAAGAAGAGAAAATTCAAGCAGTGTTACTATCTACCATCCAAAAAGAAAGGGTCATTACATGTTAAAACTAAAATACACTTACTTTCCCCGTGTGTAAGTATTAGAAGTTGTATATTTCCTTTGTGATTAGAAGGTTCTTTTCAATATGAGATTCCCTTAAATCCTTTTAAAAGTTGTTTGTTTGTTTTTTAAGAGTACAAGGCAGGTTAATTTGATTTGTTTTCAATTAATTTTTAGTTATTAGTGACAAGGGCTTAGAATCATTCCTAAATATTAGCTGTTGCACTCTTGTTAGTATCGCCCCAATTCTCCTTCACAGGGTTCTTCTCTGACTAGCATGATCCTCTGGAAAACATTTCTCACCTCTCATAAAATGTCTGTGTCCTTTAAAAGGATAAGTAATTCAGATGAGATTATTCTAAAATTCAGGCAGATAAAAGCCTTTCCCCCCTTAAAATATAGATATAGTTTAAAAAAGAAATAGTAAACCTGATGTTATGTTTTATATCGTAACAACTAAAGCCTATTATACATATTCTCTAGTAACCCTGGTGTTTTCGTTTCTTAGAGTTTTCTTACTCTGCAGAATCTAGCCTATCATTCCTTTCCAAGGCTCTGTGTTGTTAGTTTTATCATTGGTAATATACACTTTCTTTCATTCTAGTTCATTTAGTAAATAGACATTTTTTGGAGTATGTATATAAGTTAGACAATGAGCTAGGCATAAGGGACAAAAAGTTGAAAGACATCCCTGCCCTGAAGAAGTTTATGCTCTAGCACAATTACAGGGAAGCTAACGAGCAGTCACAGAACATAGAAGGACTGCTGGAATGAAGGGGGAATTTAGGACTCTGAGCTTGCAGAAGCCACAGCCAGTGCACTTTGCAATGGCCAGGGGAGGTGGTTTGGGAAAGTGGATACCAGAAGCATAGTATGGTGCTCTCTGCCTTCTCTGGGTGATCTTTCCCCAGTGAGTTTAAATTCTGTCTTCTCTATCTGGGCTGATAATTATCCTTTCTATAACCACATTCCTGAATTACTTCTAGCATAAACTTTAAAGGATTCATGTTAGCCTAGGCCACTAATCTCCATGTTGTCCTAGAGCCATGTTCAAACGTTGAGGTGAGGTATAAATAAATATAAATAAAATATATAGTCATGGCCACTTCATTTTATAGCATTGCACACAAACATAATAATTTACTATTATGCCAAAGGCAATATGAAACTTCTGGAAGTTCACTATTAGCCTATATTTAAAAAGTCATAAAATTATGTATGTGAAATATGCATTTAACAAAACTATTTTCATCTATTTATTTCAGGTAATGCTTACACCAACTCCTTTGAGGTAAGCAGGGAAGGTACAATGTAATTATTATCATTTTTAGGGAAAGATGAGAATAAATTTGACAATAAAGCCAGTTAGTCTGTAAATCAGAGAAGAGGGTACCAACTGGCTGACAAAACAAGTAGTGCCTGAAGGAGATACCAAGAGCTGGAGTTTGAAGCTGAAGTGTTCTAATGCCGGAACCAGGGGAGTGGATATGGCTCAGGCAATTGGGTGCCCGCCTCCCACATGGGAGGTCCCAGGTTTCGTTCCAGGTGCCTCCTGAGGAAGAGGAGCAGATAAGGAGCCGGCAGACAAAGGAGCCATCTTGGGGGAGGAAATAAAAATTGAAAAAAATTATAAAAAAAAAAAAAAGTGCTGGAACCAGAATAGAGAACAGAGTACACAACACACTAGTACTCTTAAGTCTTTTAGATAAGAAGCTTATGGCTAGGCTTTTACATACCACCTGTGGCATGACACAAGGGCATTTTGGCTCCATTGAAAGAGTTTCAAATAGCAAAGACGTATTAGCACTTCCAATTTTCTACTAGAGATCTATACCTTGTTGTCCTGAGGGCACTTCAGACTCAAATAGTTCAAGATAATTTATCTTTTCTCCAAACCACCCCCCTTTTGTGGCAAGTCTGCTAATTATGCAGTTGTCTGAGTTGGATACACTAGAGTCATCATTGGCTTCTTCCTCTTGTTTATCTGCACATCCATTTAGTTGCCAAGTAAATCATATCAAGGACTCTCAAGTCATTCTGTTCTTGTGTGTTTTCATTACTACTTTTTGTACCTGGTGCAGTGTAGGGGCTGCACAGAGAGAAATTGAGAAGGCATTTGTAGTTAATTCCAGTTAATCCACAAGGGGAATGTAATCATGATTTAAGAAACAGTGCAGAGTGGTAGCAATGGCTGGCTCCCCCTAATGTAAGGAATAGTAGCTACTCCTAATGTAAGGAATAGATCAAAAGGCTACAGGTCTGTCTAGGGTCAAAGGATCTGATCCACTCAGCATTGTCTCAAAGAACAGTCAGGCACTAGACAGGCTCCTGAGAGTTCAATCCATGTTTACCTCTTTCCAGTGCCTGCCCCCTCCTCATTGATAGTGTTCAGGTTGGGCCATTCATATGTGCATCACTGGAGCCTTCCCCTTCAATGTTTTAAAGATTCTGCTTAACCTGAGACACAACTGACCTCATTTCTCCCTGCACTGTTTATTTTAGCTATCTCCTGACTGCTCTCCCTGCTTCCAATATTTATCTCCCACTTTTAATCCACCTTGCAAAACTAGTATTTCAGAATTACCTCTTTCAATGCAAAAATTACACACTGTTCTCTTGTTTAAAATATTGAATGTTTTCCCATCCGCTACTGTCTCATAAAGTCCAGACTCCTTAGGGTGTTGTACTGAACCCTCCTACACTGACTCCATTCTGCCTTTCTAACAGCAGCTCCTGCTGCCTCTTCCCATTATACCCACAGTGATTCTTCCACAAATAAGTGCACTTCTCTCATGCCCATTTCTTTGGTTACATTCGTTCTTCTGCCTGAGACTCCTGTCACTACTTTTCTGCCTCACATAAAGATAAAGAAAGATTTATTAATTAAATTGAAGAATTTCAGGTTCATAAAAAATAAGGACCCCAAGGAAAACAAAACAAAAAACTTCAACCTTACTGAGGAATCTAAAATAGAATTCTACCAAGCAAGTCATGAGGACTTGAAGAAATCCAGATAGAGAAAATCAACAGACTTAAAGAAACTTAAATATAATCTGACTATCCTGCCTCCACAGAGGTAAGAATAAAATAGGAATACTGTGAAATAATTACTTATATAATAAAGAGATCTCATGTTGACAAACTGACTTTAGATCAGTTCAAGAGTATATAGGGGTGGGGTGGGGGCAAGTTACTGTTTGAAGAGTAAAGAGTTTCTGTTTTGGGTGATGAAAAAAGTTTTAGTAATAGAAGGTGGTGATATAGTAGCACAGCATTGAAAAAATAATTAATGCCACTTAATTGTTAACTTCAAATAATTAAAATGGCAACTTTTATGTTATATATATGTTAACACAATTTTAAAAAATTATATTGGTTCTCAATATTCCTCCTGATTAAAGTCCTGCTACATGACATAAAGCCAAAGTCAATCTTGGTTTAGAAGGAGAGTATAGACAGTAATGTGGAAAATACACTGAACAAGAACTTCATTTCTTTAAAGACACACATCCTGGATGTATTGAAGACAATTCAGGACTCCAGAATATTCAAAGGTCAAGATCTGGGGGTTCAATTAAAGTGCTAGAGGGAAAAAAAAAAAAGAGAAGAAAAAGAAATTTTTAAAAAGATGTGATTTTAAGAATAAATATTTTTAAACCCACAACTTCTCTAATAAAAATTTTTAAAAGAGATTAAATATTTGAAGGCACCAATAAAAAATCAATATAAATATCTAAAATGAAGGGACTGGGATTAAAGATACAATCCATGGGCTTGAAGAAATCATTCAAAATATGGTGAAATACCTGCTTCTCATGTTGGAATTAAAACAGAATATTGTATTAAGACATGGGGTAAGGTATTAGAAAGCTAGACACCTATACAGATGATAGAAGTAACTATTAGTAATTATACAAAACTTTCAAAAATATAAAAATATCCCTAATTAAGGTAGAGTAAATGAAGAGTAGGTAAACATTTAAACTCCTCCTTCCTACTGAGGAAGAAAATGCAAGACTGAACAGGAGCATGTAGGATCAAGTAGCCTGGAAAAAGGAATTTACTAAACTGAGGGTACAAACCTAATTAATTCAGAAGTCTTGGAAAGACACAGGAAAACACTTCTTTATAAGGAAAATGAAACAGAAAATCTAATCATTGCATCATATAAGTGAAGTAGCCATATCTTCATTCTGAATCAGTGGGCAAATACAATGAAATGAAAGAGAAATTAGTTAATGGACAACTGGTAGATCATTGGAATGAGGAGATAAAAGATTGGAAAAGAGAGATGATTTATGTCCTATGTGCGGAAACCATATTAACTAGAATCTAAAATGAGTGATGGGCTGTTAGCTAGGCAAAAATGGGGAGAAAAACAACAACAAAAAAGTTGCTACTTGGATTTTCAATCACTGCAACACACTAGCAGAACTAAAAAATTAATGAAGACCTCTAGCTGCAAATAGGACAGCTAGGACAAATGCATGTTGTTCCTAAAAGAAACTGATAAATGAAAAATGTAAGGAATGAACAGAAATGGTCAGATGTAGAGAAAATAAAAGTATACAGGTAGAAAATTCAAGAAGTGTAGGATGAATTCCAGAAAACAGAGAGTGGCTATCAATAGCAGTTTCCTATTATTAAGAGAGTGCCCATGACAAGTGACTGTCTGCTTGTGCTACTGAAACAACCCTTATGAAAGAGAAGAAAAAAGTGATCAACATAAGAAAGAAAACCAAAGGATCGCTATGCTTAAAGATCAGTGATAGGGAAGACCTGATCCTCAGATCACTCCACAACGGCATCTGAGGTGAGATGACTCTTTTGCCTCACTCACTCATGTGTCAGCCTACCCTATCTCCATTAAAGACTGTCTCATCTACTTTTTTTTTTTTTTTTTTTTTTTTCAGGAGGTACAGGGGATTGAACATGGAACCTCTTACATGCAAAACAGGCACACAACCACTGAGCTATACCAGTTCCAATCATCTACTTTTAAGTGAGTAGATAGGTCAAGAAGTGATCTGGAGACTGTGGATAGAACTCCATCTAGTCTGAGATGCTTTTAAGAAATATCTATATAAACATCTACCTCTGATCTGTGCTCTGTTTATCTTTATCAGTGAGCTTGGTGGTCAATATGCCTACCACCCTTCTGCCTCTGAGTGTCAGAGCACCCTACCAGCCCCTCCTCCAGTGGACCTTAATCAAAGAGTTGAGACAGAAGTGATTCTAAGACTGGGAAAGGACATCCACCTGTTCCCATGCTGAAATATGAGTAAAATATCTCAGAAGTCAGCAAACTTTTTCTGTAAAGGGCCAGATAATAAATATTTTAGCTTTGCAGGCCATAAAGGTCTCTGTTTCAGCTACTCTACTCTGCCATTGTAGTGTGAAAGCACCTATAAATAATGTGTAAATGAAAGATGTGGCTGTGTACCAATAAAATCTTTATTTACAAAAACAGGTGGTGGGCTGGATTTGGCCCTCAGGCCTTAGTTTGCCAGGCCCTGATCTATCTGATAAAACTTAGCCTCAGATCAAGGCCTTGGTGCGACTTCATTTTGGAATACTGATCAAAGTATTCCATTCAAGGTTCCAGCTGACCAAGATGGTGGTATGAGAAACTCCAGAGTGTGGAGTGGGTGTGGCTCAGTGGTAGAGAGCGGGCTTCACTTGTATGAGGTCCCATATTCAATCCCCAGTAACTCCTTGAAAAAAAAGAGGAAGAAAAGAAACTCCAGAGTGCCATTCCCCCACAGAATCTTTGAACAACTAACAACTGGCAGAGCTATATTTGTTAAAACGCCACAAAAAAGTTGAGAGTTATAGTGACTGGGCATATGCCAAATCAAGAAAATGCAGCTTTAAAAACAGTGGGCAAACCTATTTAAAAAATGAGCAAGAGACTTTAATAGACATTTCTCCAAAGAGAATATACAAATGGCCAAAAAGACATTTCTCCAAAGAGAATATACAAATGGCCAAAAAACACACCATAAATGCTCAACATCATTAGCCATTAGGGAAATACAATTTAAAACCACAATGAGATACCACTTCACACCCATGAGAATGGCTTCTCTTAAAAAGAAACAGAAAATTACAAGTGTTGGAGAGGATGTGGGCAAATTAGAACACTCATTCATTGTTGGTGGGTATGGCAATTTGAGATTATTTATGAATTCCAAAAAGAGCAATTATGTTTGTAAACTGGTCTGTTCCTCTGGGCATGATATCCCTGATTATATTAGATTCAGCTGAGATGCCTTTGATTAAATTATTTAAGATTAGGGCTTTGATTTGACCACCTCATTAGGACAATTCCGTTTGAGTCCCTGCCCCCTTTGTGGGTTATATAACAAGTACACTCAATTATGGAGATGCACAGAAATAGATTCACAGAGAAGATACACAGAGGAAGAGAGACCGCTCCATAGACATGGCAGAGGCCCCAGGAAGAGAGATGAGCCATTCACCTGATAGTTTACAACTGACCTTGTGAACAGAGCAGAGCAGCTGAACCCAGAAAGAAATGAGCCCCAGGAAGAGAGACAAGCCCTATGCCAGCCTACAGCTGAGATTGGAAGAAGCTGGACTCATAGAGCCTTCAGAGGGAAGAGGAAGGCTAAACCTGTGCAGACATCAACACTTAGCAACAGAGTTTGGCAAGGAAGTAACCTTGAGTTGGACTCTTTAGGGCCTTGTAACTCTGAGCTTTTACCCCAAATAAATACCCTCTATAAAAGCCAACAGATTTCTGGTACTTTGCATCAGCACCCTTTGGCTGACTAATAGAATGGGTATGTAAAATGGTGCAGTCACTGTAGAAGACAATTTGGTATAGAATAACTGTAAGACCCGACAATCACACTTTTTAGAAATATACCCAAAAGAAATGAAAGCAGGGACTCGAAGAGCCATTAGTATACCAATATTCATGGTGGCATTATTCATAATTGCAACACAAGTATCCATCAACCAATGAATGGATAAACAAAATCTCGTATAAACTTACAATGGAATATTATTCAGCTGTAAAAAGGAATGAAATTTTAATATAAGTGACATGAATGAACCTTAAAGACATCATGTTAGTGAAATAAGCCAGACACAAATACTCTTGTCATGTCCTCCCAGAACTTGCCCTATAGGCAAAAGTGGCTTGGGTTCAGCCAAAGCAGTGTAAGAAACAGTGAAGCCAAAGTAGCCTGGGACAAATGATTACATGCATTAAGTCACACAATAGAGCGCCCAGGAGGGTGAGAAAGTCTATTCCATAGGGAGTAGAGAGGGCATTCGAATTCCTATAAATGGGGGAATTCTTAAGGCTACAAGCAAGCAGAAGCCCAGGAAAACTCAGGTTCAGATAAGACAGAGAGCATTAATCTCAGGCTGATCTATGTGATAGGACGGCTAAACTCCGAAGGAGACCACTATCCAAAGGAGAGTCAATTTGCAAAAACTGTGAAAGAGGTTTTCTTCTTTGGTTTGCTTGTTTATGTTAGCACCTTTCACTCAAGGAAATCTCCATCATATAAATAACTGAATACAAACTTAAGGAACAGACAGCTCAATGACTAAATCCCAGTGTTAACACTAAAATATTAAAATGTACAGTGTGCAACAAAAGGTTAGAAGCCAAATAAAGAAACAGGAAGTGATGACCCACTCAAAAGAATGAGATATAAATTCAGAAACCATCAGTGAAGATGACCAGACTATAGACATACTGGACAAAGGCTTTTTAAAAAAGTGATCCTTAATATGCTCAAAAAGATAAAGGAAAATACAGAGAAGAAATAAAGGACATTGGGAAAACAATGCATGAACAATAAGAGAATATCAATAGGGATAGAAATTTTGAAAAGGAACCAAACAGAAATACTGGCATTGAAGACCACAATAACTGAAATGAAAAAATTCCCTGGTGAGATTCAGCAGCAGATAGGCTCTGGCAGAAGAGAAAATCAGTGAATGCAAAGACATGACAATTGAAATGATTCAGGCTGAACAGAAAGAAAAAAGAAAAAAAATTGTAAAAAAGCAAACAGAGCTTAACAGACCTATGGAACAACATCAAATTTACCATTATGCACATTATGGGACTCTCAGTAGAAGAAAGAGATAAAGGGAGAAAAGGAATATTTTTTAAAATGCCAGAAAACTCCCCAAATTTAACAAAATACATGAATATGCACATTCAAGAAGCTCAAAAAACCCATAACAGGGTAAACTCAAAGAGAACCATGCCTAATCACAGAATAGTAAAACTGCTGAATGCCAGGACAAGGAGAAAGTTCTGAAGACTGCAAGAGTAAAGCAAAGTGTTGTGTGCAAGGGAGTCCCAATACACTTAAGTGCCAGTTTCTCATCAGAAACCATGGAGGCATAAAAGTTAATGAAACCAAATATTTAAAACTAAGAATTTTTTTTTTTTTTTTTTTTTTTTTTAAGATTTTATTTATTTATTCATCCATTCCCCCCCTGCTGCCCGCGCTTGCCGGGTCAGCCAACCACGCCGTGCAGGCGGGCCCGCCCCCACCAGGAGGCCCCGGGAACCGAACCCAGGGCCTCCCACATGGCAAACGGGAGCCCCACTGATTGAGCCACAGCCGCCTCCCTAAAACTAAGAATTTTATATTCGACGAAACTGTTTTTCAAAAATGAGGGAGAGATGAAGACATTCCCGGATAAACAAAAGCCAAGGGAGTTCATCATCCGTAGACCTTCTTTGCAAGCAATGCCAATAGGAGTTCTTCAGATTGAAAGGAAAGGACACTAGATAGTGGTTCAAAGCCGCATAAAGAATTAAGACCTCCAGTAAAGGTAACCAATAGGTAATTATAAATGCCAGTACAATTGTACTGTATTTTTTTAAATATGAAACTCCACTTTTTAATTATTGTATGTTCTAAAATGCAAATGCATAGAAAGTAATGATAAATCTATGGCTTTGGACATACAATATATAAGAATATAATTTGTAAAAAGTACAACAAAAAAGTGGGGACAGAGGAGTATGGGACCAGTATTTGTGTATGCTTTTGGAATCAAATAAAATGTGATTGTTATAGATTTAGGATTTTGAATGTAAGCACATGGTAACCATTAAGATACTATATGAAAAACATATACAGAAAGAAATGAGAAGGGACTCAAAATGTTACAATACAAATAATCAAATATGAATGCAGGCATTCATGGAAGAATTGAGAGACAAAAAAAGGTACAAATTTAAAAGCTCAAATAGCGAAATGGCAGAAGAAAGTAATGATAATCAGCAAAAGAGCGAAGGTGGACCACTACTTCATACCATATATAAAAATCAACTCAAAATGGATCAGAGACCTAAATGTAAGAACCAAATCTGTAAATCTCCTAAAAGAAAATGTAGGGAAACATATTCAGGACCTTGTTCTAGGTAATGGTTTCCTAGACTTTACACCCAAAGCATGAGAAACAAAAGAAAATTAAATAAGTGGGACTTTGTCAAAATTTTAAAATTTTGTTCATCAAAGGTCTTCATAATGAAAATAAAAAGACAATCTATAGAATGGGAGAAAACATTTGGAAACCACATGTATTCATCAGCTAAAGGGATGCTGATGCAAAAATACCAGAAATCTGCTGGCTTTTATAAAGGGTATTTATTTGGGGAAAAAACCTTACAGTTATAAGGCCCTAAAGAGTCCAACTCAAGGTTACTTCCTTATCAAACTCTGTTGCTACGTGTTGAAGTAAGATGGCAGGTGACATCTGCAAGGGTTCAGCCTTCCTCTTCGCTCTTAAGGCTTTGTTGTCCCAGCTTCTTTCCATCTCAGCTGTAGGCTGGCATAGGGTTTGTTTCTTTCTGGGCTCAGCTGCTCTGGTCTCTTTACAAGGTCACCTGTAAACCATCAGGCGAATGGCTCATCTCTCTTCCCAGGGCTGCAGGATGAAAATCCTCTCCTCTTCCATGTCTGTGGAGCTCTCTCTTCACTTGTATATCTTATTTTGTCTCTTTGATTGAGTGTCCGTTTATATAGTCCACGAAGTTACACTCTACCGATGTTGTCAAATCAAAGCCCTAATCTTAACATTTTAATCAAAGACATCTCAGTTGAATCTAATACAATCAAAGGGTATCACACCCAGAGGAACAGACCAGTTTACAAACATAATCTCTTGTTTTTGGAATTCATAAATAATCTCAAACTGCCACAATACCCTTTATCAGGTTGAGGAATTTTCCTTTATTCCTATCTTTTGAAGTGTTTTTATCAAGAAAGAATGCTGGATTTTGTTGCATGCCTTTTCTTCATCGATTGAGATGATCATGTGTTTTTTTTTTCTTTCAATTTGTTAATGTGGAGCATTATGTTAAATGATTTTCTTATTTTTGAACCACTGTTGCATACCAGGAGTAAATCCCACTTGGTCATGGTGTATAATTCTTTTGATATGCTGTTGGATTGTATGTGCAAGTATTTTGTTGAGAATTTTTGCTTCTATGTTCATTAGAGAGAATGGTCTGTAATTTTTTTCCCTGTAGTATCTTTATCTGACTTTGGTATTAGAGTGATGTTGGCTTCATAAAATGTGTTGGGTAATTTTCCCTCCTCTTCAATTTTTTGGAAGAGTTTAAATAGGATTGGTGCTAATTCTTATCAAAATGCTTGGTAGAATTCACCTGTGAAGCCACCTGGTCCTGGACTTTTCTTTGTTGGGATATATATATATTTTTTCACAAATCAATTTTATTGATACATATTAATAAAGCATACAATTTATCCAAAGTGTACACTCAATGGTATTTGGTATAATCACATAGTTGTGCATTTATCACGTCAATCATTATAAGAGCATTTTCATTATTTCAATAATAATAAATAAACAAAAAACAAACAAGAAAATTCCTTACTTCTCAATCTCTCTGTGTTTCCCCCACTGTACATAGCTGCTGTTTTTGACTATTCTATCCAAAGTGTATTATCAATGGCTTTTAGTATAATCACAATGTCATACATTCATCATCTCAAAAATTTTAGAACAATTTCATACTCCAAAAAGAAAGACTTGTTGGGAGATTTTTGATGACTGAATAAATCTCTTTAAATGTGATTGCTTTGTTTAGTTCTTGTATTTCTTACAGAGTCAATGTATTTCTTGAAGAGAATTGAATTTGTCCGTTTCATCTAGGTTGTCTAGTTTGTTGGCATACAGTTTTTTATAACATGCTCTTATGATCCTTTTTATTTCTGTGGGGTCAGTTATAACTTCCCCTCTTTCATTTCTGATTTTATTTATTTGCATCGTCTCTCTTTTTTTCTTTGTTAGTCTAGCTAGGGGTTTGTCAATTTTATTGATCTTCTCAAAGAACCAACACTGGTTTTGTTGATTTCCCTCTCTCTCTTTCTATTTTGTTCTCAATATCATTTATTTCTGCTCTAATGTTTGTTAATTCTTTCCTTCTGCTTGCTATGGGAATGATTTTCTTTTCTTTTTCTAGTTTCTTTGGTTGTTCAGTTAGATCTTTGATTTTATCTCCTTTTTTAATATAGGTGTTTAGGGCTATAAATTTCCCTCTCAGCTCTACCTTCGCTGTATCCCATAGGTTTTGATAAGTTGTGTTCTCATTTTCATTCGTCTCCAAATATTCCCTATTCACTTGCAATTTTTTCTTTGACCCACTGATTACTTAGGAGTGTGCTGTTCAGCCTCCAGACATTTGCAGAATTTCCCCTTTCTTGTCTCTTATTGATTTCCAGTTTTATTCCATTATGATCTGAGAAAGTGCTTTGTATAATTGCAGTCTTCTTATATTTATTGAGACCTGCCTTGTGACTTAACATGTGGTCTATCCTGGAGAAAGATCCATTAGCACTTGAGAAGAATGTGTAACCCACTGGTTTGGGATGCAGCATTCTGTATATGTCTGTTAGGTCTAGCTTGTTTATCATATTGTTCATGTTTTCTGTGTCCTTGTTGGTCTTCTGTCTAGTTGTCCTATCTAATGATGTGAGTGGGGTGTTGAAGTCTCCAACTATTATTGAAGAGATGTCTATTTCTCCCTTCAGTTTTGTCGGAGTTTGCTTCATGTATTCTGAGGCACCCTGGTTAGGTGCATAGATATTTATGATTTATTTCTTCCTGGTGGATTGTCCCTTTTAAAATATGTAATAGCCTTCTGTGTCTCTTATAACTTTTTGCATTTAAGGTCTGTTTTGTCCGATAGTAGGATAGCTACCCTTGTTCTTTTTTGGTTTCTGTTTGCATGGAGTATCTTTTTCCAACCTTTCATTTTCAGCCAGTTTGTATCCCTGGGTCTAAGGTGAGTCTCTTAGGCAACATATGGATAGGTCGGTAGTTCAAACTTACTATGTGGCTGCGGTTTGTTAGAATTCTTGTCTTTCATGCCTGCCCACATATGGCTGTTAAATTTGTTAAAGTTGTAAATGCTTTCTCCCTGCCCACGAACTATGGCAGATTCCTCTTTTTCCCAGTGTTCAGCCAAGGATAAGAGCAGGGATAGGCCCTTTCTCTTCTGTGAGGGACTCTTGGCTCTCTGAAGTTTAGTTCATTTAGGTTTCTTGGTATCCTCAGCTCTCTTTCAAGTTGTAAAAAAGATTATCTTATAATTTATTTCTCTCTTTAGGGTGAGAGTGATGGTCTCTAGTGAAATTCTATATCCTAACGGGAAAAGGAAGTCTGGAGCCTTCTTTTTTTTTTTTTTTTTTTTTAACTCCAGTCTCTGCCTCTGTCTTCACGTATCCTTCTTCCCCGGGTACCTCTCTGTCTTTTTCCAATTTCTTCCTCTTTTTAAAAAAAATATGCTTAAAATTTTTTTTTTCAAAAGAAACATAGATTACATGAATCCCAAAATTAGGGGATTCCCATATTCTCCACTCCCTAGCCCTCCCACATTTTCCCACATCAACAACATTCTTCATTAGTTTGGTACATTTGCCACAATTGATGAACACATCTTGGAGCATTGCCACTAAGCAATGATTATAGTTTACATTGTAGTTTATACTCTTCTCCCACACATTTTTGCAAGTTATTACAAGAAATACAATGGCTTATATCTGTCATTGCAATGTCATTCAGGATAATTCCCAAGTCGTGAAAATGCCCCCAAGTTACACCTATTTTTCCCTCTCCCTCCCCTCAGAACATCCGGTGGCCACTGCCTCCATATCCTGATAAAAATTCTTCCATTGCTAGGATCACAACAAATCTACAGTAGAACAACTGTAAGACTACTCTAGTCCATCGTCCATTCCCCAATCCTGAGGATTCCGGGATGGTGATGCCTACTCCACCTCTAATTGAGAGGGGGCTTAGATCCCATGGGGCAAATGGATGGGTCTTTCTTGCTTGCAGTTGCAGACTCTCTCTGTTCCTTGATATGGTCGTTGTCAGCCAACTTTCTCTTTTAATAAAGACACAAGTCATTGGATTTAGGACCCACACTAAGCCGGTATGACCTCATCTGAACTTGATCACATTTGCAAAATCCTCTTTCCAAATAAGGTCACATTCACAGGCATGTTGGCTTAGGTACTCAAAATCTCTTTCTGGGGGACTCAATTCTACCCATGACAATGGTTTCCAATTTTTCTCCCTTATAAATGATGTTTTTTGTGAACAAACACAAAACATTTTTAAGTCTTATTTATGCATGGTGGTGCACTGTGAGAACTGCATTTTACTGAAAATTCAATAACATACTCTGAGATGGTAGAAAGTAAGTGCTTAACAACACTACTTTGAACAAAAATACTGCTAATAGTATTGACAAAGTATTCGGTTGGTTTTTTTGACTTTATATGCAGGCTTTTAAAATGCATAGCACTACCTGTATATATCAGAAGAGGTGGGGAGAGGGATGCTTAGAGGACAGAGAGAATAGATATGCCACTGCAAGAGTCTGTTAAGATTGAGTTTTTTGGGAATAAAACATAATTAGAGTATGGGATTTAATCTAGGATCCAGAATGGAATTCATAAATTTCCTAAGAGCATGGATAATAGAAATGTATTTGCATTTTTCTTTGGAGAGGCTCCATAACATTCATTAGATTATCAAAGGGGTCCACGATCCTAATGTGGTGAAAAATCCCTGCCTTAGAGTTGCCATGCTAAAATGAAATCTGGGTCCTTGAAGGTATCTTAATAGAGTTGTAGCATCACATGTTTGAAAATAATGAAACTTTATTTCAACACTGAAAACTCAGGAAATACAGTATCTTATTAAGGAGACAGCATGAATTAGCAGTTAGTCTAGGTGGGGATGTTATATCCTTATCAATGGTTTTACAAGTTGATACGGTCAAGGCATCTTAAGTCTTCTTCTTTTTTTTTTTTAAAAGAGTTTTTTTTTTAAGATTTTAAAATTTATTTATTCATTTATCCCCCCTTTGCTGCTTGTGCTCACTGGGTCAGCCAACCACGCTGTGCAGGCGGGCTTGCCCTCACCAGGAGGCCCCGGGTTCGAACCCGGGGCCTTCCATATGGTAAACGGGAGCCCTACTGATTGAGCCACAGCCGCTTCCCTTAAGTCTTCTTTTCCTTGTTCCCATGTGCTCAGCCTCCAAGCCCTGTTGTTCTTCCTAGGGCTAGATTCAAGATATGTGAAGGTCCTAGATGTGTGCTGCCAATTCAACTGATAATGTATAAGTACTGTTCAACGTTTATTTAGTGTGGATGGGAAGAAAATATTTATATGCATTTTATATATAATTTTTAGAAACCAGATAATATCTTGAGAGGCATATGAAAGTATTTAAAATTTTCATGAACTAAATCTCTCATTCCTAACAATAGGATTACTTCAAGCACTATTTGGTTCTAGAATTTCTGATTGTGAGTATAACTGCCAAGATCATGTGACCATCAGGTGGGTGGTTTTGGAATTGGCAGCCAGATACTTAGTAATTCTGTGTGTTTGGCATGTGCTTGTTGCAGAGATACTCAATAGAGCTAGAGCTAGGCTGGCACAGGCCAGGCATCTTTTAAAATTTTTTCTCAAGAGAACGATCTACTTTGATAAGAACAATCTTAGTTAATATTTTGCCAGTTATGTAAGGAATTGACACAACAGTTCTAATTTTTTCCAGTGATGTTTTAGCAACTCTTAATAGGTTGGGGTCATGGGTAGCTGCCCTGCTGTTCTGCATATTAATCCATCTCATGTTCTGCTTCAGAAAGTTCCCTTAAATAAATGCCCTCTTCTCTCTTATTATTGCCAGTGCTCTAGTTTAAATCTTCATTATTTCTGAATTGGCTTATTATAATATCCTCCTCTTTAAGGCCTTGTCTCTAGTTTTCCCTTTCCCATCCATCGTGCATATACTATCAGAATCATCTTTTGAAAGCATTAGTTTATAAATTTGTCTTTCTTTCCAGACTCTGCATTCCCTGTGTTTTATTCATCTATGTTTCCTACGACCTAGCACTATAGTATATGACAAATGTTTTAAAATGTTTGTTGAATGAAGTATGGATAAATCAATGAACCAATGTTAAATAACTGATGCCTAATTTTGAAATGTTATCAGACACCTTCCGTATCCCCTTCCTCCACCATCACAACTAATTTGTGTGTATGAGTGTGTTTGTGTCTGATTAAAACGACAGGCTTGGCTTTGTCTTGCTCTCAATAGTCCAAAATTAAAAACTGTAACCTAGACATAGGAGGGCATGGACAACTCTCAGCCTGGATTGGGAGAAATGTATAATAACGAAAAGTGATCAGGGTTGACTGAGATCATCCATAAAATGAAAATCGACTTATAAAGAAGTGAGAATTAACCACACATTGTAAATTAATATTTTTATTGATTTCTATAGTATCTTATTTTGCAATTTTTTTACCTTAGTTATTCCATACAACTGATAGCTTTTATATATATTTTTCTTTAAACACAATTTATTTTGGCAGTTGAGGAAAAAACCATATTTGACCAATGAATTTACAATGAACTCTCTCAAACATACAGCTATTCTAAAGGACAAAATCAAAGTAACATGGCTACTAAACACTAAAAGTAAATTATGACAACAAAAATCCGAACTGCTGACAACCTAGTGGTATGACATCAACAATTTCCAAACATAACATATTCATTTTTTTGTTTTATAAGAGAAGTTGTGAGTTTACATACAATCATGCATAAGATACAGGATTTCCTGTACACCACCCCACCATCAACACCTTGCATTGGTGTGGAATTTGTTACTGTTGATGATAGCACTTTTAAAATAATTGTACTTTTTTTAAACAGCAATTACCTTTGTTGAAATTGATGAAAGATTATTAAAATACTTCTGATAGCCCATATTTTTGAATATGAAAAATAACAACACCAGTGGGACTGTGAGAATTCGCAGTTTTGACTTTTAAGTTCCCAGGGTGGTATTTAGTCCAGTTTGCATCTCCTCATGGGGGACTCTGCCACAATAGCATGGATTAGCATTTACAATGTTTTCTGCACTTAGGACCACTCACCCCAGATTTAGAACTCTTATTTTCAATAAAATATTTACAGTATTATTTACCTTATTAATGCAACTATTAATTGGGATAATAGTTTGAAAAATATTTATGTGCTTTTTGTGCTTTCATTTCTACAGTCATGACCTTCTCCTTAGTCTGTCAAAACAGCATTCTGCAGGAAGTCAGGGAATGCAAATAAGAACTGTAATAGAAGAAATGCAAAAAGAAAACAAAGCATTACTATTCAGCTTGTGACTTTTAAAATGGGATTTCACACAAAGGCAATAATCTTGCAAGGCAGGCTTTGTCAATATGGAAGATTTTTAAAATTCCTTAATCTCTTCCAGGCCTGAAGGAAAGAAACCATAGTTTTAGGAAGGGAGGTCCCTGCATGTGAGGAAGTGGAAGTGGGGGAAAGCCTGCCCCTTTGGTCTTGGGGTATTGTGAGGGAAAAGAGAGCCAGAGGTAGGAAAATGATAGGTCTTGAAATCCCTTCTTCTACACCAACCTGGTCAAAGCCACATCCGATTAAAATCTGTTGAGGGGTATGGTAAGGTAGATGAAGGGCAACCATTTAACTTTCCTTAGCTAACCTTAGTTCCTGGATGGCTTGAGAAGGACCCAGAAATTCCTCCAACCCCCTAATAGAGTATCTGGCAGCTAGCACTCCTGCTATGGGGGACCTAATATGTGAGAAACAGTCAGAGCTGAGAGTTGGACCATCTTGGTCAGAACATAAAGACAGGGTGAAAAATGCAAAAGGATCTTTATTACCAATGAGGCCAAATTACACAATGAGCTCTGCCAGCCTCTGACAAAGCTGAGAGTTCCCAACTATAAATTACGCTAACTGCAGACCTCATCCCAGGATGCTGAGAGGACAAAATGTGACCAGGAAGAGGCAGTCACCACTGCAGAGGCCAGAGGAAGGAGCACAATACAAGGACACGCTTTCTGAGGAAGCTTTTCCCTTGTGGCCACAAGGTCACAATAAGCCACACCTTTTCCGTCCTTGGAGAGAAGAAAGGGAAGGGCAGAGAGGAAATCTGAGACTGATTATTTTTATCCAAAGAAATGAAGTTTTCTGAAAAGGGACTTTTTAAACTATTGCATCAGACAAAGATTACCATATTGGGCAAAAATTTAAGTTTTTTCTCCAAGGAATAGGGGCTCATGAGGAAGACCAAATCAGTTACTGAATAAAATAGAGAGTTTCTCTGTCCATACGAATTGCAGTGGGGATAATATTTGTAGACCTATTACGCATATATGGTATACTATTAAAGTTTTATAGTATATTCATCTTCTAATCAAATAAGTAAACTCTGAAAATAATGGAACCACATTTTTTTAACTTAATTTTTAAGGAAGTTTTATATTACAGAAAAGTTACATTGAAAATATAGGGGATTTCCCATATACCCCACCCCCTTCCCCTTTCACATTTTTCCCTATTAATAACATCTTACATGAGTGTGATACATTTGTTACAATTGATGAACCAATACTGAAGCATTGCTACTAACCATGGTCTATAGATTACATTATGGTTTACACTTTGCACTGTACAATTTTATAGGTTTTGACAAAATGTAAATGGCCTGTATCCATCTTTGCAGAATCATGCAGAACAATTCAAATACCCTAAAAATACCCTATGTTCCACCTATTCTTCCCTCCCTCTCTCTCAGAACCTCTGGTAACTTATCTTTATTATCAACGTCACAAGTTCTTCTGTTACTACAAGAAAAATAAGTCTACTTTGGTCTGTGGTTGCATTCCCCCCTTATGTTTGTTCATTTCTCAGTCTTGAGAATTTGGGGATGGTGATGCCCACTCTGCTTCAGATTTAGAAGGGGCTTAGATCTTATGGGGCAGATGAAAGGAACTGTTTTGCTTGTAGTTTTAGATACTCTTTGCTTTTTAGGGTATGGGTTATCCATCACCATCATTTTGTTAGTTGTCCTGAGCAAGTCTGATGAATTGGAGAGTAGATGTTGGCCGCAACTCTGCTGAGATTTAGGGTTCAACTGGCATATGAACAGACAGAAGATTTAAGTCTCTGGGATACATATTTAACAGGTACAGAGTTAATTATAGGTTCAAATAAAAGGGGTAGAATGTGTAGGGAAATAATAAATGAGTCTAACTCTTTTACTTTGGGAAAATAGGTTAACATATATTCCAAGGTAAGACCAACGATGGGGTGCTGATTTCATGGGGTTCTGTGCCTTGTCTATAGTGTCTGGATGTCTCTAGAGACCTTGGGAGCACCCCATTAGAGGCTTTGTTTACTGTGGCAGTTAGTGAAATCCTCCTGAGACGTGCATAAGGGTAACCTCTGGAATGACCTTCCTACTCACTTTGAAATCTCTTAGCTGTGAAAACTCCTTTGTATTTAAATTTTTCCCCTTTTTCCAAATGCATCACTGGTTGATGCTTGGTAATAATTCCTTGGTGCCAGAGAAGGCAGTGAGTGGCGGTTCCTCAGGAAGCTAAGTATAGAATTGCCATATGATCCTACAGTCCCACTATTAGGAATATACCCAGAAGAACTGAAAGGAGGGACATGAACAGATATATGTACACCAATATCATTGCAGCATTATTCACAATTGCCAAAAATAGGAAGCAATCCAAGTGTCTATCAACCTATGAATGGATAAGTAAAATGTAGTATATACATATGATGGAATATTACTCAGCTATAAGAAAGAATGAAGTATTGACACATGCAACAACATGGATGAATCTCGAAGACCTTATGGTGAGTGAAGGAAGGCAGTCACTGAAGGACAAATATTTCATGATCTCACTGATATGAACTAAGGATATTGAGCAGACTCACAGAACTAGAGTCTGGAAGATAGGTTACCAGGAGATAGAAAGGGAGTACAGATTGGTGAGCTGATTCTCAATCTGGATAGAATCTATGGTAGGGGTGGGTCACTGATGCAGGGTGTCAGTGGAGGGGAGGCTGTGTGGGGAAGGGTGCACCTGGGACATGCCTCTATGAACTATGAATGTGTTCATCATAGGGTGTTATCTCAGTGGGTGGAGACCCACACAATAACCAACAAAATATTAAATTCCCATCCTGGGGAGTCCTGCTACATTCTCTAATAGATTGGCAAGAATCTCTAGAGTGCATAGGCAGTGCCTAGTAAGAGAAAACAGACCAATACACCAAGCCCTCAATATTAATGCTTGTACTTATGAGCCTTATTCTTGTAGAATTGAAACTTAGCCTGATCATATCTATTGCCTAAGAGTTACCTCCTGAAAACCTCCTTGTTACTCAAATGTGGCCTGTCTTTAAGCCAAACACATTCATTTTTAACATGAATTATTGAATATAGGGATCATAAGACATGAGGTAATATGAACTATTGGAACAAGTTATAGTGTGGTGCTAAAAATCTGTGCTTTGAGGACTTCAGATTGGCTACTATGAAGACAAGAATAGACATTTTCACCCTAAAGAATATATTGTTTTCTTTGGGAAAAGAGCAGATAGTTATTTCCACAGACATTATAAATACTTTTCCTTCAACTGTCAAAATAAGACAAATATAACATTCTTTAATTTAAGAAGTTTCAATCACTTCATTAAGATTATAAAGGATCTACAGACATTCATGTGTGAGAACAAGATTTAATAGGACCAGAATTTCTATTTCAGATCCAGTCAATAATTATTTAAGAATTTATTATCTTTAAGACACTGTTCCAGGTTCTGTATAGGACCCTTTATTGCAGAAAAGATTTGTTTATGTAAAATGGATGAAGAGACAGTTTGTAGAGGAAGAGAAGCATTTTCTAGGAGAAGCATATTCAGTGAACAGTGATAAAATTATTTTGGATGGAATAGGGATTCACGTAGCAGGGCCATGGGTAATATTAGATAACTGGGTGGATGATGTGATTAAATGTTTCCAGGGGATGAAATTATTAGCCCATTTTTTATGTGTTGGAGTAGGAAGAGACCAAAGAAGTAGAAACCAATTACAGGGCTATTGCTATAGTATGTTTATCTCCTTTTATTGACTTCAAGTTCCTCGAGGGGAAGAACTACATCTTGTCTTTTTTTTAACTCTAGTACTGTGCCTGGAACATCAAGTATAGGTTCATCTATCCCTGATCTTGATCAGTGATGGTGGGAATGGAAATAGATTAATGTACTAATTTATTAATTAATTAAGTGATAAAGAGGGGCCAACTATATTCCAGGTACTATATTTAAAAGACATTACGGTTATGGGAAGCGGCTGTGGCTCAATCAGTAGGGATCCCGTTTACCATATGGGAGGCCCCGGGTTCAGTTCCCGGGGCCTCCTGGTGAAGGCAAGCCCACCCGCACGGCGTGGTTAGCTGACCCAGCGAGCACAAGCAGCAAGGGGGGGGATGAATGAATAAATAAATAAAATCTTTAAAAAAAAAAAAAAAGACATCACGGGACTTCCGGGAAGATGGTAGACTAGTAAGAAACAGGAATCTCTTCTCCAGAAAAATAGCTAGAGGACAAGCTGAAACAGCTGCAAAAAAAGATCTTCTAGGGTTTAGGACAACTGGTGAAGGCTGCACACTACCCAGAGGAGAGAGGGACAAAAGAGGGACAGAGCCATGAGTTGGAACCAGCAGCGGCTGCTGCTACTGGCACCCTCCCCCACACTAAAGACTCTTTAGAACTCTCAGGCCTCTGGACCCGTGACTACAGACAAAGGGGGTTCCAGGGATCTACCACCCCAGGAAAGGGGAGAGAGAGGGACACAGCCTAAGGCTGACTCAGGTTCTGACAAACAAATTTGGGCTGCAGTG
This sequence comes from Tolypeutes matacus, assembly GCA_026826555.1. Classification (NCBI taxonomy): domain Eukaryota; kingdom Metazoa; phylum Chordata; class Mammalia; order Cingulata; family Chlamyphoridae; genus Tolypeutes; species Tolypeutes matacus. The sequence goes on from JAKSZT010026446.1 coordinate 1,343,912, forward strand.
CCCCACAGGCCTTTCCAGGCCAGGTGGGACCACACGGTGGTTCGTCCTGGGAGCTGGGGAAGGACTGGAGAAATCTGACCCTCGCAATCTCCCTCTCTTCTAGCCTGGACTAATTGTTGAGGACTCCACAGGAGAGGGGAGAGAAAGCCTGGTGCTGACCCTGCTTTTGACTCCCAGGTTTGGTCTTCCCTGTCCCCAGAGTCCTTCCACGCCGGGTGGGGCTGCGCCATTGTTTGCCTTGGAGCCTGCAAGGGGCTAAAGATATAATAAACCTCCCAATCCCCTCCTCTACTAACAGGGACTGATTGTTGAGGACTCAGAGGGGAGTGGAAATATTTCCTAGATAGGAAAAGGGAGAGGGCTGCCAGAGAAGACTGGAGAACTGTCTCAGAAAGTTTGAATTACAAGGCTCTTAGTCTCCAGACAGGAAGCTCTATCACACTGATCTGGTCTGTGTCACAACAAATACACTCCGACCAGACATTGAATTAAGAGCTGCCAAAGAGTGCCATCTTCTGGCAGACTAAGGAAGTGCACATAAGAAAATTAAAATAAGTAGGAGAGGCTTTTCCTGGCCTCTATAGCCTCCCTGCCCAAAGCCCTAGGAAGTGACTATACAACCAATTACTGGGTACAGTGCCCAGTTTTGAGCAACCAGCAGGACAATCCTAACAATCCAGGTCGAGCCAAAAATCAAAGAACTGTGGTAACTCACAGCCTCCTGCCACTAAATCCCTATAAAAGAGAAAGAGATTGAACATCTGTGTAAACTACTTCCTAATCAGATGCCTAAACACCAGCAAATAAATTACAAGCCATACTAAGAAAATAGAAGACATGGCCCAAGAAAAGGAATACAGACATAGCCCAAGAAAAGGAATACAGCAAAGTCCCAGAAGAGATGCAGAATTTGAGAGAACTAATCAGTGAGATGAGCACAAATTTCCAAAATCAAATTAATGAGTTGAAAGACAATATAGTTAAAGAGATAAATGACATCAAGAAGACATTGAGTGAATGCAAAGAAGAATTTGAAATCCTGAACAGAAAAGTAATGGAGTTAATGGGAATGAAAGACACAATAGGTGAGATAAAAAACACATTAGGCATACAACAGCAGACTAAAATGATAGAAGAAAGAATAAGTGATACCAAAGACAGAGCAGCTAAAATTGAAGAGAGAAAAGAATAGAGAATGAAAAGAATGGAAAAAATGGAGCAGAGGCTCAGAGACTTGAATGACAACACAAAATGCAACAACATACGTGTCATGGGAGTTCCAGAAGGGGAAGAGAAGGGGAAAAGGGCAGAAAGAGTATTTGAGGAAATAATAGCTGAAAATTTCCCACCTCTCATGAAAGAAATGAACTTACATGTCCAAGAAGCACACCATACCCCAATCAGAATAAATCCAAATAGACCTATGCCAAGAATGTCAAATGTCAAAGATAAAGAGAAAATTCTCAAAGCAGCAAGAGAGAAGCAAACGATCCACGTACAAGGGACGTCCAGTAAGACTTACTGCAGATTTCTCTTCAGAAACCATGGAGGCGAGAAGATAGTGGTATGATACAATTAAGAAACTGAAAGAGAAAAACTGCCAGCCAAGAATTCTTTATCCAGCAAAACTGTCCTTCAAATATGAAGATGAGTATAAAACATTCACAAACAAACAGAAACTAAGAGAGTTTGCAAAAAAGAATCCACCTTTGCAGGAAATATTAAAGGAAGCCTTAGAACCTGAAAGAAAAAGACAGGAGAGAGAGGCGTGGAGGAGAGTATAGAAGAAAGAATAGCAGAAAGGAAAACCAAAAGAGTAAAAAGAGAGACAAAAGCAAGATGACAGTGGAGGAACTAAATAGTGCATTTACAGTAATATCATTGAATGTGAATGGAAACTCCCCAATCAAAAGAAACAGGCTGATAGAATGGATAAAATAACATGAGCCATCCATATGCTGCTTACAAGAAACTCACTTTAGATCCAGGGATACAAACTGGCTGAAAGTGAAAGGTTGGAAATAGATACTCCACGCAAATAGTAAACAGAAAAGAGCAGGGGTAGCTATACTAATATCAGACAAAACAGACTTTAAATGCAAATAAGTTATAAGGGATACAGAAGGTGATTATATATTAATAAAAGGGACGATCCTCCAGGAAGGTATAACACTCATAAATATCTACGCACTTAACCAGGGTGCCCCAAAATATATGAGACAAACACCGGCAAAACTGAAGGGAGAAATAGACATTTCTACAATAATCGTTGGAGACTTCAACACCCCACTCACATCATTAGATACAACAACTAGACAGAAGATCAACAAGGAAACAGAGAACTTGAACAATATGATAAACAAATTAGACCTAACAGACATATACAGAACACTACATCCAAACTCAGCGGGTTTTACATTCTTCTCCAGTGCCCATGGATCTTTCTCCAGGATAGACCACATGTTAGGTCACAATTCAGCTCTCAATAAACATAAAAAGACTGAAATAATATAAAGCACCTTCTCAGATCATAATGGAATGAAACTAGAAATCAATAATAGGAAAAAAGTAAAATTGCAAATGTGTGGAGACTGAACAACACACTCCTAAATATTTGGTGGGTCAAAGAAGAAATTGCAAGTGAAATCAGTAAATATATTGAAACAAATGAAAATGAGAACACAACATATCAAAACTTATAGGATACAGCAAAGGCAGTCTTGAGAGGGAAATTTATAGCCCTAAATGCCTATATTAAGAAACAAGAAAGAGCTAAACTCAAAGATTTAACTGAACAACTAGAAAAACTAGAAAAAGAACAGCAAACCAATCCCAAAGCAAGTAGAAGGAAAGAAATAATAAAGATGAGAGCAGAAATAAATGAAAATGAGAACAGAAAAACAATACAGAAAATCAACAAAACCAAAAGCTGATTCTTTGAGAAGATCAATAAGATTGACAAAACCCTAGCTAGACTAACAAAGAATAAGAGAGAAAAGATGCAAATAAATACAATCAGAAATGAAAGGAGGGAAGTTACAAATGACCTCACAGAAATAAAAATAATCATAAGAGGATATTATGAGAAACTATATACCAACAAACTAGACACCTAGATAAAATGGACAAATTTCTAGAAACGCACAACCAACCTACAATGATTCTACAAGAAATACAAGAACTTAACAAACCAGTCACATTTAAGGAGATTGAATCTGTCATCAAAAATCTCCCAGCAAAGAAAAGTCCAGGACCAGATGGCTTCACAGGTGAAGTCTACCAAGCATTTCAAAAGAATTAACACCAATCCTGTTTTTTAAACTCTTCCAAAAAATTGAAAAGGAGGGAAAATTACCTAACACATTTTATGAAGCAACATCACTCTAACACCAAAGCCAGATAAAAATTCTATAAGAAAAGAAGATTACAGACCAATCTCTAATAAACATAGATGCAAAAATTCTCAACAAAATACTTGCAAATTGAATCCAACAGCATATCAAAAGACTTATACATCATGACCAAGTGGGATATTCCTGGTATGCAAGGCTTGTTCAACATAAGAATATCAATCAATGTAATACACCACATTAACAAATTGAAGGAAAAAAACCCACATGATCATCTCAATTGATGCAGAAAAGGCATTCATCAAAATCTAGCATCCTTTTTTAATAAAAACACTTCAAAACATAGGAATAAAAGGAAAATTTCTCAATATGATAAAAGGCATATATGAAAAACCCACAGCCAACATCATACTCAATGGGGAAAGGTTGCAAGCGTTCCCTCAAAGATCAGGAACAAGACAAGGATGCCCACTGTCACCATTGTTATTCAACATTGTACTAGAAGTTCTAGCTAGGGCAATTAGACAAGGAAAAAAAAAAATTAAAGGCATCCAAATAGGAAAAGAGGAAGTAAAACTCTCACTGTTTGCGGATGACATGATCCTGTACTTAGAAAATCCTGAATTATCCACAACAAAGCTAACTGAACTAATAAATGAGTTCAGAAAAGTGGCAGGATACAAGATCAACACACAAATATCAGTAATGTTTTTGTACACTAGTACTGAACAACCTGAGGAGGAAATCAGGGGAAAAAGTCCATTTTCAATAGCAACAAAAAGACTCAAACACCTAGGAGTTAATTTAACCAAAGAAGTACAGGACTTATATACAGAAAACTACAAAACAATGCTAAAAGAAATTTTAAAAAACCTAAACAAATGAAAAGACATTCCGTGTTCATGGATTGGAAGAATAAATATTGTGAAGATGTCAATCTTGCCCAAACTGATTTATAGATTCAATGTAATACCAATCAAAATCCCAAAAGCTCATTTATAGAATTAGAGAAGGCAATTACCAAATTCATCTGGAAGGGTAAGTGCACCTGAATAGCCAAAAGCATTCTGAAAAAGAAGAGTGATGTGGGAGGAATTTCACTGCCTGACCTTGAAACGTATTACAAAGCTACAGTGGTCAAAACAGGATGGTACTGGCGTAAAGCTAGACACATCCATCAGTGGAATAGAAAAGATAACCCAGAAATAAACCCTCACCTATACAGTCAACTGGTTTTTGACAAACCTACCAAGCCCACGCTAACAGGAAAAACAATCTCTTCAAAAAATAGTATTGGGCAAACTGGATATTTATAACCAAAAGAATGAAAGAGGACCCCTATCTCACCCCCTATACAAGAATAAACTCAAAATGGATCAAAGATCTAAATATAAAAGCCAGGACCATAAAACTACTAGAAGAAAATGTAGGGAAACATCCTGTAGTAGGTGGTAGTTTCTTGTACCTTACACCCAAAGCACGTACAACAAAAGATAAAGTAGATAAATGGGACCTCCTCAAAATTAAACACTTTTGCACCTCACAGGACTTTGTCAGAAGGGTGAAAAGGCAGCCAACTCAATGGGAAAAAATATTTGGAAATCACAGATCTGTTAAGGGTTTAATATCCAGAATATATAGAGATGTTACAACTCAACAATAAAAAAAAAAAAAAAAACGACCCAGTTAAAAAATGGGCCTAAGACTTGAATAGACATTTCTCCAGAGAAGAAATACAAATGGCAAAAAACACATGAAGAAATGCTCAACATCATTCATGATTAGGGAAATGCAAATCAAAACTGCAATGAGATATTATTTCACACCTATCAGAATGGCCACTATTAAAAAGACAGAGAACTACAAGTGTTGGAGAGGATGTGGAGAGATAGGAACACTTCTTTACTGTTGGTGGGAATGCAGAATGGTACAGCCACTGTGGAGGACTGTTTGGCAGTTCCTAAAAAAGTTGCCTACAGACTTGCCACATGACCTGGCAATACCACTACTGGGTATATACCCAGAAGAACTGAGAGCAGTGACACGAACAGACATCTGCACACCGATGTTCACAGCAACATTATTCACCATTGCCAAAAGTTGGAAACAACCCAGGTGTCCATGAACAGACGAATGGATAAACAAACTGTGGTCTATTTACACGATGGAATATTATGCAGCTGTAAGAAGAAAATGAAGTCGTAAAGCATATGATAACATGGATGAACCTGGAGGACATTATGTTGAGTGAAGCAAGCCAGACACAAAAGGCAAATACTGTGTGACTGCGTTACTATGAATCAAGTATATTGTGTAACATGTTGCTTGATTAAAAAAAATTTTTATATGTATTTGTATTAGTCAGGGTTCTCTCAGGAAACAGAATCAACAGGAGATATCTGTCAATAATAGATTTTAAGAGTCTCTCACACGACCGTGGGAATGCACAAGTCCAGGTTCCGCAGGCAGGCTGCAAACCAGGGGCTCTGATGAAAGTCCGATGAAAGGTACTTGATGAGTTTCTGGGAGAAGTTGGCTGTGCAATGATAAGCTGGGACATTCTCTCTGAATGTTGAAATCACTTTCCCTTTTGTTTTTTGGTTTTATTTATTTATTTATTTATTTATTTTTAACATTTTTTTAAACTTTATTTTGTACATTTAATAATTGAAAATATAAACAATTAAAAACTAAAAAGTAAACACAGATGAATAAATATATACATTTCTCAATTAAATGTAATGGATACATACGAATTTTTTTTTTTTTTTTTGGAATCAAACAATGTTTTACACAATATATTTGGTTCATAGTAACTCATTCATACAGTATTTGTCCTTTTGTGTCTGGCTTGCTTCACTCAACATAATGTCCTCCAGGTTCATCCATGTTGCCATATGCTTTATGACTTCATTTCTTCTTACAGCTGCATAATATTCCATCGTGTGAATAGACCACAGTTTGTTTATCCATTCCTCTGTTGATGGACCCCTGGGTTGTTTCCAACTTTTGGCAATGGTGAATAATGTTGCTGTGAACATCGGTGTGCAGATGTCTGTTCGTGTCACTGCTCTCAGTTCTTCTGGGTATATACCCAGTAGTCGTATTGCAGGATCACGTGGCAAGTCTATATTCAACTTCTTTAGGAACTGCCAAACAGTCCTCTATAGTGGTTGTACCATTCTGCATTCCCACCAACAGTGAAAAATTGTTCCTATCTCTCCACATCCTCTCCTATCTCTCCACATCCTCTCCAACACTTGTAGTTCTCTGTCTTTTTAATAGTGGCCATTCTGATAGGTGTGAAATAATATCTCATTGCAGTTTTGATTTGCATTTCCCTAATCATGAGTGATGTTGAGCATTTCTTCATGTGTTTTTTTGCCATTTGTATTTCTTCTTCGGAGAAATGTCTATTCAAGTCTTTGGCCCATTTTTTAATAGGGTCATTTGTCTTTTTATTGTTGAGTGTAACATCTCTTTATATATCCTGGATATTAAACCCTTAACAGATCTGTGATTTCCAAATATTTTTTCCCATTGAGTTGGCTGCCTTTTCACCCTTCTGACAAAGTCCTGTGAGGTGCAAAAGTGTTTAATTTTGAGGAAGTCCCATTTATCTACTTTATCTTTTGTTGCACGTGCTTTGGGCATAAGATCCAAGAGACCACCACCTACTACAAGGTCTTGAAGATGTTTCCCTACATTTTCTTCTAGTAGTTTTATGGTCCTGGCTTTTATATTTAGATCTTTGATCCATTTTGAGTTTATTCTTGTATAGGGGGTGAGATAGGGGTCCTCTTTCATTCTTTTGGTTATAGATATCCAGTTCTCCCAACACCATTTGTTGTAGAGACTGTTTTTTCCCATTAGCGTGGACTTGGTAGGTTTGTCCAAAACCAGGTGACTTTATAGGTGAGGGTTTATTTCTGGATTCTCAATTCTATTCCACTGATCCACGTGTCTATCTTTTTGCCAGTACCATGCTGTTTTGACCACTGTAGCTTTGTAATATGTTTCAAGGTCAGGCAGTGAAATTCCTCCCACATCACTCTTCTTTTTTAGAATGCTTTTGGCTATTCAGGTGCACTTACCCTTCCAGATGAATTTGGTAATTGCCTTCTCTAATTCTGTAAAGTAAGCTGTTGGGATTTTGATTGGTATTGCATTGAATCTATAAATCAGTTTGGGCAACATTGACATCTTCACGATATTTATTCTTCCAATCCATGAACACAGAATGTCTTTCCATTTGTTTAGGTCTTTTTAAATTTCTTTTAGCATTTTGTAGTTTTCTGTATATAGGTCCTGTACTTCTTTGGTTAAATTAACTCCTAGGTATTTGAGTCTTTTTGTTGCTATTGAAAATGGAATTTTCCTCCTGATTTCCTCCGCAGATTGTTCAGTACTAGTGTACAAAAACATTACTGATTTTTGCGTGTTGATCTTGTATCCTGCCGCTTTGCTGAATCATTTATTAGTTCAGGTAGCTTTGTTGTGGATACTTCAGGATTTTCTCAATACAGGATCATGTCATCCACAAACAGTGAGAGTTTTACTTCCTCTTTTCCTATTTGG